>JAEIFU010000311.1:0-158443 GCA_018904235.1 Lordiphosa stackelbergi | reverse complement strand
AATATACTCTGTACCTAGAGAAGGAGCTGAATGCGCTGCTGCTGCTGCGCTCATCTCTAAGTTTCTCTCTCTTTCTCCCTCTCTCTCTCTCTCTCTCTAACATTTTGCGGCGTTGGTTGGGTATGGGCGGAAAGGGGTGGCGGGGCGTGATTCACTTATTTGCTCAAAGCTTGAGAACCGCTCATCCGATCTCTATCATTTTTTCGGCAACTGGATACATATTGCTAATGAGTAACTATCTCTAGAAGGTACAAATCGTCTATCTTTAAAACTGTGGGAGATATGACGTTTTTCAAAACTATGGGGGCGGAAGGAGGCGTGGCAAAAAGTCAAAATAAACTTGATCTGCCTGCAAGTATAAGAAGCATTTGTCCCATACAAGCCAAACCTCTAACTCTTACCTTCTCCCAGATCTGTTTGTTCATACGGACGGACGGACGAACGGACAGACAGACGGACATGACTATAACGACTCCGCTGTTAATGCTGATCAAGAATATTTATAATTTATAGGGTTGGAAATGATTCCTTCTCCCTGTTAGATACTTCAGCACAAAGAAGGTAAATTAATGATCATTTCTAAGAAGCATGATAGCGGTCAATGTATTTCCGTCCAACTGATTTCTTAGCGGAGTCATAATATTTTACCACCGGAAAATAAACATTCTACACTTATTTGTCGAGCTTTACGACGACCATTTAAGTACAATTTTCTTTTTTTTGCAAACGTTTAAAGTTCAGGAAAACCTTGATTGATGCCATTAAACTGTTTTGTGAAAATACTAAAGTTTTTGTATTGTCCTGATTGTTTTCATAGAAATTCATATAAATCGACTTCATCTCAACGTTCAGACAAAGTAGTTGGGTCAGAGCTGCTTTCCTCATTTATTTGCAATTGAACAGAAGTGGATAAAATTCTTGAATATGTATCAGTAAAAGCAGTTACATATTTACTTTTCTGTTCAGGGGTTAGCCTGACATTATAACGAGGGTCTAAGAAAAGGCCACATAGGATTGCCTCACTTTCAAACAGACTGGTCTCGCGATTTATTATTTCACTGAACAAAAGTTTTGCTAAAGCACGGTACGGAGTACTCAAAAAAGCGCTCTCAAACGAAAAACTCTATATAATCCTGTAGTACGGCGTACCGGTACTGGATCTAACGAATCCGCTAACGAATCGTTACTACCGGCTACCAGCCTAACCACCAGCCATGTTATTTGCCTAACGAAGTTTCTACGGGAATGTCCGCAAAACGTACCGTCGGTGCGACTCTGCATTACCAGTCGTTAGTGTAGGGACGTGTCGGTACGTCTCTGCATTACCAGTCGTTAGTGTTTTGATGGGTCGGTATGCGCTGCATCACCAGTCGTCAGTGTAGTGATGGGAGATCACTCGCTAACGACAGGTGATGTATCACTTCACTAACGACTGGTATTGCAGATACGTACCGACACGTCCCTACACTAACGACTGGTAAGCTGATTCGTTAGATCCAGCCGTACTACAGGGAAAAAAACGTTGTAAACCACTACGCAGAGAAACGAAACTTCAATCCACACGAACATCGAACTCAGAATTTGTGGATTGTATTTCCAACTGTTCGAGCCTTTTTTGGGCGCCTAAAGTAATTAATTTATTTATTTGACCCTCAGAAGCAAACAAAATGTCAGAAAAGAAGGGTCAAATTGCGCTGATTAATACCGTAGAGGCAAAGATAAGTATTTGGAACATCTCCAATAAATATATTTTGCTGCAGTTGACATGGAGAGCCTCCAGCAGCAGTCGACAAAGATCTGAAACAATCATGTCCGGGAATAAAGCAACAAGAGTAAAAGTTTTTTTAATTTTTATATGATAATTTATTACATTTTTGATTGGTCTTGCACGACACCAGATTCGTATTGCGGCTGGAGAGGATGTTTCGTTTTGGCGTCAACTCAAAGAGGCAAATAAAACTGTTGGCGCTCAAATGGAAGATTTGACTCGAACTGTTGTGGGAACCTTCGTCCCGAAAGGGGCATGATGACGTCCCTCGTCATAACGGGCGTGACAACTATGTCAATTTTGAAAAAAGAGGTTTGAACTAGGCAATTTTGGAATTAGTGTGCATCTGTTTTGTCAGCAATGTATGCAGGTGTCTTGTATATAAAAGGCACTTCCAATTTTTTTTATTTTTGGTTTACTTATTTACAATTCAGACTTAAATGTTTTTAGCAGCAGTTGTTTATTCTTTTCAAATATTTTTTACTTAAATTACTTTTAACATGTAGATGGTTTTGAAATCAATGAGTAGATGAAGTAGATGGCAACAAAATCCATGTAGATAGCTGACCTTCAACATTAGCAAATCAAATGCTAGAAATCCACCTAGACTTGCAAAACCAGCGAGATGAGAAAATGGTATAAATCTAGTTTCTCGACTGATTGTTCCTATGGCAGCTATATTCTATAGTCATCCGATCCGGCTCGTGGAAATTTGGTTAAGATAGCTTTAAAACTGACGGCGGAGATAGCATAGAATCAGACGGATGGACAGACGGACGGACGAGGCTCGTCATGCTGATCAAGAATATATATACTTTATGTGGTCGCAGATGCATTCTTCTATGCGTTACAAACATCTTGATAATTTTAATATACCCTCTCCAAGGATATAAAAATTAATACCTTACTTATTTGTTATCTGTAGTTTCCAAGAAATATGCCTTGTTGGCCATTCGATTCGTCTTGCCATTGGCACTTCGCTTCAAATCCTTTACAATCAAGGCTCCTCTATTCAATTGTTTATACTTGGGCCCAACATGCTTCTCCACATAATCGACCACATCCTGAGCCTGCAGCTGGCTACCCAATTTCTTGACCACTACTGCTGCCGCCTCATCGCCATGGAATTGATTCCAAACACCAAAGACACAGACTTCGGCTACCTCGGGCATTTGAGAAATCACAGCCTCAATTTCATTTGGATAATACATGATGTTCTGGTACTTTAACATATCCTTTTTGCGCTCCACTAAATACAAGAAACCGTCGTCATCCATATAGCCCAAGTCACCGGTATGGAACCACTGTTTAGAGTCGCGCATTTTATGCGATTCGTCAGGATTGCCATAATAACCAGCCCAATATTGACCATGGCGGACACATATTTCACCCACTTCATTTGGCCCCAAAGCCAAGCCCTCATCGTTTAGAATCTTCAGCTGGTAGCGACAAGTCAGACGACCCACTGAATTGGGTTTCTCGTCGAAGTGAAAATTGAAGGTGACTGCGCTGGCCACTTCGGTGAAGCCATAGGCAAAGGTAAGACAACCCGGACTCAGGCGACTGCGTATGCGTTGTTGTACTTCAAGAGTACATGCTCCACCTGTATAGAGGAAAAATGTTATGCTGGAAAAGTCAGTCTGCTCGAATTCCTTGGAATTGACCATCAAAGCCATTTGGGAGGGAACTTGAATCAACCAGGTAATCTTGTACTTCTCTATGAGACGCAGAAAGATTACGGGATCGAAAGGGTTGTCGGCTATGATGCGAGTAGTGCTAAAAACTCCTGACAAGATGGTGGTAAAAAGGCCCGATATCCAGTCCAAGGTGCTGTGGGTGTACTGAACGTCCGAAGTGGTCAGACGACTGAGGATTTAAAAAATTAGATTTTAAATTTAAAAGTTTATTCACAAAATGCGCTACTTACTTGCCGGAGTTGATCAGCTTTTGGCTATTGGTTATAGTCACAGCCTTTGGTACACCCGTGGAACCCGATGAGCAAAGAATGGCCAAATTCTGATTGTTACCGTGCTCCAGACGCGCTGGCTCAAATCCTTTCTCTATCTTAGTACCGAGTACTTGCTGTATACTTATCGAATCCTTTGGATGCTTTCGCATTGTGACAATCTTCACATTCAAGTTCTTAGTGGCCGCACGCACCTTCTCATACTCATCACCATCACAGAAGATCAAACGCGGTTTGGTGATACTGAATAACTGCTCTATGGTGTCCTGGTCGTATGTTATGTTCAGGGAATGGAAGGCAATGCCATTAAAGAAACAGGCATAGGCCACAGCAGACATATGAGTGGTATTCCTGGCAATAATGCCCACGATATCAGATTGAAGTAGTCCCAGCTCACGCATATAGCTAGCCACACGCATAGAATTTAAATGCAGCTCCTCGCGGCTTAACACGGTGTTCTCAGTGTCGGAAATCTGCAAAGGAGTGCAAATTACTTTCCCACTTACCATTCTAAGGCTTCTCGTAACACTTACCTGTGCTACCAACTGAGGATGTCTACGCATCTCATGGAATATAATTTCTCCCAGCGATAAGTCTGAAGAAAAATGGTTTCGTTCTTGGGGACCGATCCAAACTTTGCGATCTGCATCGTAGCTAATCTCTGGCTGGTAAGGCATGCTTCTAAATGTGGGTGATTAGGCAAACTGCTGAATATTCGGTACAAGAGCTCGTCTTTTATAGACGCCAGATTTAGGTTATAGATAACCTTGGGCATGAGATAAGTATAGGGAGGCTGATAAAATAATTAACAAATTTTTTGATAAGATGTAGCACTTGCCTCTGTAAGAAAAGCACTTGGTTTAAGCACTTGCTTATGTCTAAATTTTTCCCCGACACTGACTCGTCAACTTTTTTTTATCTTTTTATTGTAAAATTGTGGGCCCTGTTAAGTTGTTGGTTCCAATTTTAAATATGTTTCGTCGTCCATCACAATGCATTCGACTGAATCATTGCACAACTGATCATTAAGTTTTCGAGCTCTCTGCTTTCTAATTTTTTCTGTTATTGCTTAAGCTTTTTAATACTTTTAGTTCATTCACCCTTTAATCACAAATAAGATTCTGTCGTGAACGGCTCAAGCTGCTTATTGGCACACTGATTGAACCTTATCAGTTATTGGCTTTAGACCTGGTAAATCCTCCCTAGACCAGATATTCACATTACGACAAATCCTGGTGAAGACCTAAGAGAGAAAAATCTAAACTTACCAAACTTACCACACCGATAAGTTCAAGGTTCTTTGAATCCCTGTTTACATTTGGTATACCTGCTTAGTGCGTTCGACTTAGCAGGATGACGTTGAGCAGCACTCAAAGCTCCGTCAAAACAGGAAAAACCTCTGCGAACCATTTGATACCAAAAGAGGTTTTAGGCAGCGCGATCTTATCGTGTGACTTCTTTAATCTGCTGATGGAATATATACTGCGCCAGTGCCCACATGCCAACAGAATGCATTTCTTCGTAAAGATCTAATGGTACTAGCATGTGACGATGATATTGACACTATCGGCAAACCGAACGGCTGGTAAGCAGGTCGTTTTCAGAGATTGAGTGGCAGTCTGAACTAATGGGCTCAGCGGTAAATGAGGACAAGACGAAGTACCTAGTATCCGCGGGAAAAAAGTCTGCGCGTCTTGGACAATCTGTTACAATGGGAGAGTACAAGGAGTAAAGGATTTGTAGAGGATTTTTGTCTTTCTATTAACTTTTTTCTATCAGATGATCCGATGCCGCACCATGATGTTCGCCGCACAACACCTTTGTTTTGTGGACTTATTTATAGATATTTTAAATTGAAGTTTTTTTTTCAAAGATAATTCATAAGTATTATTTGGAATAAATAAACCAACATTTATGACATTTCCTAAAAAAATCATGAAAAATTGCCCTTGGATTTTATTGGGCATTTCCCTCTTATGTTAGGGGAATTGTCTGGGTGGGACAAACGTTGCTTATGCAAAGCAAATACACCTTACAAATGCCTCGGCACCTCCGGTCTTAGTTAATAAATATGACAATTCTTTTTTAAGTCCTCACCTTTTCTGTTAGGTCAGATTGGTTGGGAAATCCGTTCGAACAAAATTTACATCTTTCATCAGATTGTAACGCACAGAAGAAAGCATCTCCGACCACATAAAGTATATATATTCTTGATCAGCATGACGGGCTGAGTTGATATAGCCATGTCCGTCTGTCCGTCCGTCTGTTTCTATGCTATCTCCTCCGTCAGTTTTAAAGCTATCTTAACCAAACTTTGCACGAAGTCTTTTGGTACAAATACGCTGCAAATTTGTCGGAACCGGCCGGATCGGATGACTATAGCATATAGCTGCCATCGAAGCGATCGGTTAAAAAAGTAGATCTAGTGAGAAAAACTTTTTTGTTTTCAATGGTATCGCTTCCATAATTTCCCTGAAATTCATTGAAATCGGACAACTATAGAATATAGCTGCCATACAAAAAAGGGTATTTAAACTTCGGTAGAGCCGAAGCTGGCTTCCCTCTTTTTTTTCATTCTTTCCCATTTTATAATTTTAATTTCATATAGACGAAATTTGGAAACACTTCATAAAATAGTTTTTCTAAGATCGTAAGAAGAAAAAAGTCTATTGTGCAAAAAGATTACAGGGAGAAGGAACATTGCCAAAGCTAGAATATGTTGTCCGTTCTGTTTCGTCTGTCTGTCCGTCCGTATGAACAAACAGATTTCAGAGATGGCTAAGAGAGTTGAGGTTCTGATCAAGTTATGGGACAAATGTATCTATATACTTGCAGGCAGATCAAGTTTAATTTTCAAATAAATTTGCCACGCCCCTCCCGCCCGCCACAATTTTGAAAAACGTCACACAGTTTTGTAGATATTGATTTGTACCTTCTAGAGATAGTTAGTCATTAGGAATATGTATCGATTTAAGCTAAGAGGACAAGCGGTTCCTTCAAAGTCATTGAGCTAAATAAGTGAATCTGAATTTTTCAGAATCGAAAATCTAGCTATTCCGCGATTTCTCGAAAACGGCCCCACTAAAAAATACACTAAATGATATGGATTTTTGGACCCAGCGGGGGGGGACTCATTAGAAATTGCTACCAAACGTTCGGGATCGCGAAATTTTTCATTATTTTGTAAACTAGTGTAATTAGCTTATTATATTATGATTTTTATGATTTATGGTTTATGACTTTTTATACTTTGTTCCAAAGGAACACAGAAAAACTTGAAGTTTGTGCAAAAATATGTGTAGGTTAGCTTAGGCTGTGATGGCTGAGATGGCTGATGGATGGAGCCTGGCTCGCCACAAATTTTCAGGCCACTGCCCATTAGATGCTTTTTTTTTCTTTTATACTGAGGTAGGTCCACGTTATGACAGACTGTGGACTAGAATATTTTGAGTAGAGCTGGGATCTCTAGCCTCGGAGTCTCCGGAGAGGTGAGTAGCAGAGGCTGACCAAGTGTCCTGAGTCTCCTTCTACTCTTTAAGGTGGGGCAATGGTACTAAAAGGTGTTGTACCGATTCCTCCTCTTGTGTCCGCAACTTCTGAAAAGTCATGGTAAATGACGCCTAGGGCGTGCTGCGTATCTGCTAATAAGACAGGACCTGTCAGAGTCCCCATCAGAAGTGATATGTCTTTTCTGTGACGTAAAAGTGTGTTAGTACGTTTGGTCTAGTTTGGCCAGAAGCCTCGCTACTGCAAACGGAGGAAAGTTTACCGATTCGTAGCGAGACTCAGTGTTATCAGCTTTATATGCTGAGCTTAAATGTCATTTAGCAAATATATGTAACTGTCCTGGAAATCTCTAAAGATTTTGGACTCGGTTGGTTTGCAAAACGCTCGAAAAATCCGTCGGAGTCGGAGTCAAGAAATTTCATTTTCTTATTTGAAAATCTAGTTAGAACACCAGATGTTCCAATAGAAGTTCCATCTCTAAAAATGGAGAGGAGCTAACTTCGGCTCGACCGAAGTTTATATACTCTTGGAGCATGATATATGCAGCTATACTATATATTCATCCGATTTTGATAACTAGAAAATATAGAGACGCTACCATTAAAAAACAGAAAAGTTTTTCTCACTAGATCTATTTTTCCACCGATTCCTATTGAAGCTATTTCCAAGAATGGACGCACTTTTGCACCGGTTGTGGACACCCTCGTTTTTTGTGTTTAAAGCGTGAGTTTCGTCATTAAATATCGTTGTTTATGTTAGTGTTTCATTTTTTAACAGCATTTTTGCGGATTTTTGTGAATTTTAGCCATGTCAACAACCAAAAAAATCGTCCGATTCAACAAAAATCAATTTTAATGGGCTGGTCGATGCCATAGGAATATGGGCTTCCTCGAAGCACTATCAACCAAATAAATATTGGATAAAAAGAATAGGTTACTTCAGAGTCTCTAGCTTTACAATGATATTCATATCATCGCATAATGTTGACTTGGAAAAAAATGAGGATGATAAATCGCGTTAACTTGTGTAATTGGTGTTAAATGGAAATAATCAAATGATGTATTTATAATACTCAAATTCGATCCGTTAAATATTCTAGTTTTGATTTTTAATAACTGATTAAAAATTTTACCACAAAATTTGCAACATTTGCAAACAACTAAAAGAAGATTCATGAACACCAACAATTGCTTTTGAGTTGCTAGAGGTTTTTGGAACATGCCTGTTTAGAACAGGCTCAACTTCATTTTATGTGCTCACTTGATGCCGTATGATTTTCCTCAAAAAGCGTCGTGTGTTTTGCTCACCTTATATTCCATAGAAGGGTTTGAAAGGAATTCAATATTGTAAAAAAACCAAGTTTAAATTTCCAAACACTTAATTTTAATTTATTTTCTAAGTCAACATTTTCTTGCACTTATTTCTACTACAGCGTCAAAGTGGTCTGAATCCAGGGCAGGTAAGTGCCGACATTTACGTAAACACCTGGAACACCAGCCTGAGCGCAGCCAATGCCCCACGCCACCAGACCCACAACATACCAAATGCCATTGCTGGTGCACACCAGAGGAGATCCACCATCTCCTGTGCAAGCGTCCTTGCCAGCCTCGCCGCCAGCGCAAATAAAACTAGTCGGGCTGAGTGCAAAGGAGGTACCCAATCGAGTGGCTCTCAAAGCAGCCTGGCAATTCTCATTGGGTATTAAGGGAACGTCGACATGACGTTGAATTGCTTGATAAGCTCCGGTAGGTCCAAAGTCGTTTTTACCCCAACCTGCTACCCAGCAGCGTTGGCCCACGAAATTGGTGCTGGGCAGGCAGACGGTGCCCACTGTGGACCTGCTGGTCAGGGAGACGGCCTGAGAGAGCTTCAAGATGGCCACATTATTCTGTAAGTTATTTGGATTGAAGGCTGGATTGACATATACGTTGGAGACAAAGACATCTTGAGCGGGTATTGGCTCACTTGTACTGGATGCATCCCATTCTCCTAGGCGTACCTTGAAGGAGTTCAGACTTGGAAAACAGATAAGATCATTAGGTCAAATGGTTTTCAATTTTTATAAAACTTACGCCAGATTGTAGACCTTGTGTGCAGCTGTGAGCACATGCTGGGCCGTGATGAGTGCCCCTCCGCCCAGATAGACATCCGCGGTGGTCAGCAAGGCAGCCTGCCAAGGATACGCCCCAAAAGTGGCTTGCCCCAGTCCAGGAGCGGCTGCGCCTGGAGGTGGTGGAAAACGTCGTCCACACTGATAACTGCCGGCCTGGCAGCAGGCTACCAGACCAAAACTGCAGGTCAGAGGAGCACCAGGGGTGGGTGTGGTGGGCTATTGGGTAACTCACTTAATAAATCACAACTAAATCATGTAAATCTACTTACAAATACTCCTCCACTATTCACAATTCGTATATCAATTTGTCCACTGCCATCAGAAGGAACTGTGGGCACAGGATTCGCACAGGATCCGGGAGGCACACACTCACAATAGCTGGTTCCCGGATTGACTATATTCGGTACTGGGGGCCATGTACCCGGTACTGGAGGCACCAGAGTACCCACCACCAACTGCCTGGTGAGTACTGATGATGGAAAAGCAGGAATTAAATTTGATACGAATCACTTGAGGAGACTACCTACTTGTATGATTGGCTGTATCACCCACTTCACTGGGTTGGGGCAGAGCTTTTGATTGCGACTCCTCAGACTCAGCTGGTCCAAAACTCCAGCCCTCTATGCCGCCAAAAGCGAACAACTGCAGCAATAGCAACTGACAAACTAACTCACTCATTGCCTCTATACACCAATAACTACTAAATCGCGCTGCTGAAGCTCCACTTACCTATATAGCCCGATTCCCATGAACAATAAATTACTTGACAAATGGCCTCCATGTGGGGGCCTCCCCCCACGCTTAGGGATTTTCCGAGCTGCATGACACAACAACAACAAAAACTACAAAATAAAAAGAGAACAAAAAAATGTACCCAATAGTGAGCGCCAATAATTGACAACAAATTAAGAAGCATTTTTTGTTGTATTCAAATAACAATTTGGTATTTATATTCTTTTAGTTCATACGATTTATTTCGAAAACTTTTTTAATTTTCCAGCACTTTTCAGTTTTATTTTTAGAATTGTAAAAACTTTTTAAGTGTTTATTGCAGATATGTTTAATTTAGCTTTCTTGGTTTTATGTAAAACTTTTGGTTCGAGGTTAGATCAATAAGTATCCGTATTTGAAGACCGGATGCGTTTGCAGAATAGCAATTAAAAACTCGCAAAAAGACAATAAAAGACTACAAATGGTTTAGATTTTCCAATGTAAATCGTGAAATTGACAATATTTTACAATAAGTTTGGACTGAGATTATCAGGAATAATAGTTGGTAATTGTCGACGGTTAAGTAAGACAGTAAGTCCAAGATGTCAAAAAAACACGATATTTGCAAAACATACAGACAGACATGGTTTGATCGACTGGGCTGATGATGCTTCTTAAAAATTTCGTTATGTTACAAAAGCAAGTTTTGAGTTTATTAAATAATAATTCTAATAATTCTATGCTAATAAATAATCTGAATACTTATATTAAGAATATTTTTCTTTAGTTCAATTAGTTGGCGTCGAAAAGAGTTCATAACAGTTCCAATAGGTGTCAAGTTTTCCTCATTTTCACAATCCAATTCAAACATAGGAATTACACATGTTAAACAATTCAACTCAGACTAAATTACTTCCTTGATTTTTGATATTTAAATAAGATGGTTTTGGTAGATAATAAAAATATTTAATTATAGAAGCATCGAGTGCATTTTCCTATAATATTAAAATGGGCATTCTTTACAAGAAAAGATTAAGAAATCGGTGGACCCTCTTTGAAAAATAGCTGAAAAGCCATTTAAATTCGCTAAAACCATGCTTATGGATGGACTCGTAAAATTTGCTTCATTTTTCTTTGATAGAGTAAATATTAACAGTAATATTCAAATTTTATCTGTTTTAATCGGATGCACCATTTCTGATTTAAGATTCTTTTCTTTGTCGTTTATCTCTCGAATTGTTAGTGGTGGGAATGTCAAACAAATAGGATTATTTAGTGCGATTAGTCAATTTTCTAGGAATCAAAAAATGTTTTGGTGGCTGAGTTCACATGGAATGACCCATATCTTAATCTAGTTATACACAGTGAAAGTTCACTTTATCTTCAAGATGGGATGAATGTGGAACCCGAATTCGCAAATGGAGATTTCTGATTCACCGGCCGGTGTTTTGGTTGCATACCTGTCATCAATGAGCCACCAAAGAAGAAATAGCCTACATTGGCCACTACTCCGTTAAAGGAAAAAGATACAAATGAGGCTATAAGGCGCAAACAGCGCTCCGGGTACAAAGCATCTCTTAAGTGTTTTAAGACACTTCAGGGGTGCAACAAAAAATAGAAAATGAAAGAGGAGAAGCGCCTCTTTAGAAGAAAGAAGAACGAGCAGGAAAGGCGCATGCGCGATGAAGTCGAGATGTTATTCGGCATGTGTGAGACTCGAAAATTTTACCAAAAAATTAAGCAATTAACAGAAGGTTTTAAGTTCAGAGTCGCACAATGCAAAGACGAACACGGGAATCTGGTCACAGATCCGCTATTGGCGCTTAACAAATGGAGAAGTTACTTCTCCAACCCACTGGGAGGCGATGGCGAACATGATGCCGCCTCTAGAGAAGTAGCGATGACACCAATCGACAACATAGAGGTAGACCCGCCGACCCAAAAGGAAGTCTGTTTAGCCAGACAAAGGCTAAAAAAAAAAACTGGGGTTTTCCCTTTTTAAGGGACCATTTTTTTTTTTTTAAATCAAAGAAAACGAGAAAGGCAAAGCTAACTTCGTCTGTACCGAAGTTTTCATACACTTGAAATAGCTTGTCTCAAGGGTTAGCGACTTCGACCAAACTTCGCAGATCAGCTTAAAAACATTACATATTACCCATGTCCGTGTTTGAGAGCAGTAATATTGAGAACAAAACAGTTTTTCTTACTAAAAACCATTTTCCGAACGAACATTTGTATGGCAGCTACAAGAAGTAGTCATCCGATCCGGTCGGTTCCGACATATTAGCAGCGTGCAGTAAAAAGAAGACTCTGTGCAAAGTTTCAGATCGATAGCTCCAAAACTGAGGGACTAGTTCGCGTAGAAACAGACAGACGGACAGACGGACGGACGGACAGACGGACAGACGGACAGACGGACGGACACAGCTTAATCGACTCAGCTCGTCATGCTGATCAAGAATATATATACTTTATGTGGTCGGAGATGATTCCTTCTATGCGTTGCAAACTTCTGGGCAAAATTATAATACACTTTTCAAGAGTATAAAAATAAAAATTTGGCGGTTGGCAATCTTAATCATTTAATTTGTTCCAAGTAGATTTGTTTACATCAATTTTTGAATATGATATCTCTCAAATGGCGCCGCCTCTGGCGTTGATGGCGTATGTGCGCGTTCGGGCTATCTTCCCTTACCTTCGGCTCCGCCAACATTTCGGCCAGCAAAGATGCCTTTTCCCAAACATTTTCCTCGACCGGTCCTCCGGTCCTTTGCTTTTTTAAACACACAACCCCTTCCACCCCCCCCCCCAACAAACGGACGGCAGGGGCCATAACAGCGGGGGCAACGGCGAGCCCAAACCACCACTATCCATCATAAAACAGCCCGGAAACAATTTCTTCAGAAAATCGATTGTTATGCGACTTGGGGGCGGTAGAGCGCCGTCTTGTTGAAACCAGAACTGCCTCATACGCTTTCGACGAATAAAAAATTGGTCATCATGTCGCGATAACGCTCCTGGTTGATGGTAACAGCATGGCCATTTTCATTTTGGAAGAAAAACGGCCCAATGACCGTTTTCGCACTAACGCCGCTCCAAACTGTGACTTTTTCGTCATGAAAAGGCACTTCTTGAATCTCCTCAGGATTTTCAGTGGCGTAAATACGGCAATTTTGCTTATTTACGGTCCCATTCAATGTGAAATGGGCTTAATTTTTTATTTTTTAAAAGCACGTTGAGTTTTCACAATTGACTTGTTCTGTTGAATGTAAATTTCAACAATCAAATCAGAGCGCTCGCGTGGCGTGTATTGTTCCATGGTAAAAATCTGCTCGGACTGACGCTTCAAACGCGGTATGTCATTAAGCGATCTGACATCTCTGTCAAAAGTTATGGCGTTGCCAGATGGGTCCGTCGAATATGGCCAACCCTGTAAATCAGGTGGCGCTGATGAGCTGCCCGCTGAATTGTTTAAGGGTGGAGGCGAAGAATTGGTAAGGTGCTTGCACAAACGTCTTTGCCGTATACGGGTTGACGAAACCATGCCCGACAATTGGAATCTAAGTGTTCTATGCCCAATCTTTAAAAAAGGAGACCCTGCAGTTTGCGCCAACTATCGAGGGATCAGTCTCCTTCCCATTCCATATAAGGTTCTGTATCGTATTATTTGTGAACGTCTAAAGCCGCTTATTAACACACTGAGTGGACCTTATCAGTGTGGCCTTATACCTGGTAAATCCAGACCAGATATTCACATTACGCCAAATCCTGGAGAAGACCTATGAGAGAAACATCGAAAATCGCCATCTTTTTGTCGATTACAAAGCCGCTTTCGACACACCGATAAGGTAAAGGTTTTTTGAAGCAATGTCTACCTTTGGTATACCTGCAACTTGAAGTCACTGTCAGCGGGGAGACGGCACTACTCAGAGTACTACGGCCTAACTACCACGACAGGGATGAAATCTCCATCGAAATCGATGGTTTGCAAAGCATCCACGGAAGCCCAGAAGCACCACAGGTGACCGCCCGCACCGTCAAAAACACCCTCCCAAAATCACCTGACTTGCTTAAGATCGAGGCCGGAACTTCTGGTGGCATTATCGACTGAACCAACCGAGGGGCGGAGGCGAAAATATATAATGCCCGCATGAGTAGCACAATTTATTAGGATTTGCATTCCATTTGACGCCTTTCACTCATTTTTATACCCTGTACCCATTAAAAATGAAATGATAAAATGATGATGATAATCATGAAGTTGTGCAAATGTATGTAACAGGGAGAAGGAAAGTACATATATTCGGGGTGTCACAGAAATCTCTAGAGATTTTGTCCTCGGTTGGTTTGCAAATCGCTCGAAAAATCCGTCGGTGTCCCAGAACTTCAAGAGATTTCCTTTTCTTATTTGAAAATCTAGTTAGAACAGAAACTGTTCCAATTAAAGTTCCATCGCTAAAAACAGGGCTGCATCTCTCGCAAAAAAATTTCCCTAATTTAAGTTATGGGTTAATTTGATGTTCAACTGAAATTTTTTGATTGTTATAAATGTTTTATGATGCATTTTTAAAAAATAGTTCAAATTTAATTCACATTCTTCATAAATAAAACTAAAAATTTAAATATTTTTTGGCGTCAAACATAAAGTATAACTCTCCAGCCCTTAATGCGCTGGCTGCCATCCAGATGGAGCCACAATCGCCAAACGGCGCCACTGATGTGGTTAATTTAGATTAACATGAAAGACTTTGGTTGTTTTTCCTAATAATTATTGAAACGCAAATTTCAATGTTTAAACTAATTAAATAATTAATTCATTTTATGCAACCTATCCAGAAAAATAATTTTGTTTACAGTTCCAAAATTAGTTTTGCTTGTCAAAATTGTTTGGGTGGAGAATTTAGCGAAATCTCCCGACAAAACACGAGAGATTTGAAACCAACCGAAAGAGATTTCTGTGACACCGAGAATTGGTTTTGGGTTGGAATTTGGTTGGAAGAGATTTCTGTGACACCTCCGATTATATTTATATACATATTCTTGATCAGCATCAACAGCCGAGTCGATTTTGCCATGTCCGTCTGTCTGTCCGTCTGTCTGTATGAACGCGTCGATCTTAGAGACTAAAAGAGGTAGAGACCCACATTTTTGCATAAACATAGGTGTATACAATACCCTGATCGAGTTTGATTCAGATTTGCAAAATTTCCCCCCCCCCCCTTAAACCGCTAAAAACTGTATGAGCCACAATTTTTTTTTCCTCGAACGGATTTTTATGAATTGGTTTTTTGTATTGTATTGTTGTATTTTTAATAGATAAATCTTTGGCAATAAAATATAATAAAAGTGTAAAATTAATTTTACACAGTTTTTTTCATAGGGAAAATCGCACTTAAAATCTAGCTTATTTTAAATAAATGATAAATTTATTGCAAAGTTGCCGATTAAAGTCTATATAACGCCGAAGTAAAGTACCGGATTAGGAAGTGGAATATGAACAAATGATAGTGCATTCAATTACCTTACAAGAAAACATTACCTTTTTATAATGAACTAGCACATAACCCGTCGCGCTTCGCTGCGCCTTTGACAGTATAGAACTAACATCAGCCCACATTCTTTCCCCATCCCACCCAAATCACAACCACTTACCGCCCTCATCCCACCCACTTCCCATTCACCCATTCTTATTACCACCCACTTCCAAAAAACGGCAATCCCACCCACGTACCACCTAACTACCACTCACATCCCGCCTATATCCCATCCACTTCCCAACATCTTCCCTGTCCCGAATTTTAAGTCCATCAGATAAAAAATGTATATTTTGCATCATGAATTTTCCGGACATTTTTACTCCCGGGGTCGGATTTCCCATCATTGGAAAATCACACTTTAAATTATTTCGCATTTGATTCTTACGAACCGAGTCTCAAGTCAATCGGATGAAAAATAGTTATTTTCCCTGTAGAATTTTCTTGGAATTTGCCTGGGGGCGGAATTTCCGTCATTGGAAAATCATGCTTCAAATTAATTCGTATTTTATCGTTCCAAACCGAGTTTTAAGCCAATCGGATGAATAAACGTTCTTTTGCAAGCATTTTCTGTGCATTTTCACTCGCGGAGATCAGATTTTCCGACATTGGAAAATCATATTTTAAATTTCATTCATTGAAACCGAGCTTCAAGCCAATCGGATTAATTTTCCGGAAATTTTTCCGACCATCGGGTCAAATTTACCGACATTGGAAAGTCACATTTCAAATAAATTCGTATTATATCTTTACAAACCGAATTTTTAGCCGACCGGATGAGAAATAGATACATTTCATGCAGAATTTTCCCGTCATTTCACTCCTGGGAGCGGATTTTCCGACATTGAAAAATCACATTTTAAATTATTTCGTATTCTGTCCTTACAAACCGAGTTTCAAGCCAATCGTATGAAAAATAGTTTTTATGCTGAATTTTCCGACCTTTGGGTCAAATTTTCGAACATCAGAAAATCATATTTCAAACTATTTCGTATTCCATCCTTACAAACCGAGGTTGAAGCCAATCGGAAGAAAAATAGTTTTTTGAATGCAGAATTTTCCGTCCATTTTCCTCGTGGGCTCCGTCTTAGTACGCACCTTCACCACTAACAGAACTCCTGTCCAAATTACAGCCCTCTATCTCTTACCGTTTAGGCTGTGCGATGATTGCCAATGAGTCAGTGAATCAGTCAGTCAGTCAGTCAGTACACTCTTCTTTTATAGATATAGAGCGAGGCCAAAAGTGAGAGAGTATTGGCAAAGTCCAATATAATCTCTAAGATGCCGAACGCCCATACAATGGTTTTTGCAATATGCAGCTGTTTTTTTTTTGGTGGCGCCGAAAATCGCGCTCTCTCCGCTCACACAAAGTTGCGTAAAAATCTAAAACAGCGATGGCCAGCGAGAGCGAGGCCAAAATGTGAGAGTGTATAAGTGTGCGAAAATAAAGCTCCGTGAATCTGCTTCGACGTAATCGCTTCGAACTCTGTCGAGCGAATGACGCCTTTCTGCTCTTTTGGTCTCAGCTTCGGCAAGCGCTCGGGTCGTGTACATGTGAATAGCGAAATGTTTTCGGCCCCTGGGGGAAGCAAGGGCTATCGCTAGTAGAGAGATATTAAAATTCCATTCAAACAATTCAGCATTTATTTGTATTCTATTTGTATTTAAAACAAAACAAAAAATTATTTGCTGTCTGCAGGCATCACAATTATAAATGTTCTGCCACACAATTGGAAATGGACAGCGTGGCGAGAGGGTAGAGAGTCAGCCGCCCATGTCAGCAGTCGTGGGTTCGAGTCATGGCCTGACGCAAGCGAAGATTTTTTTTTCTTTTTTTTTGTTTTCAAATTGTATTTTTAAACAAATAAAATTTTTTGTTATTCATCGATATCAAGAAAACACACTTCTAGTAAATATTTTCAGCATTTAAACGTTTTTTTTCGTTTTGGAGAGCAATGGGTGCTGCGTTGAGGAAATGCTTTCTTAGTACAATGTCCGATCACTATAGGAAGCTATTGTGATATTTTGAAATTTCTAACTATAACGGTGTTTGCTCCAGCCTGATGATCACACTCCAATGTCTTATCACTATATGTATATAGATAATGCCTTATTAAAAAAAAACAAAACAAAAAATTATTTGCTGTCTGCAGGCATCACAATTATAAATGCGCGGCGCGAGGGTAGAGAGTCAGCCGCCCATGTCAGCAGTCGTGGGTTCGAATCATGGCCTGACGCAAGCGAAGATTTTTTTTTCTTTTTTTTTGTTTTCAAATTGTATTTTTAAACAAATAAAATTTTTTGTTATTCATCGATATCAAGAAAACACACTTCTAGTAAATATTTTCAGCATTTAAACGTTTTTTCGTTTTGGAGAGCAATGGGTGCTGCGTTGAGGAAATGCTTTCTTAGTACAATGTCCGATCACTATAGGAAGCTATATTAAATTAAAAAATTTAAAATTATAACGGTGTTTGCTCCAGCCTGATGATCACACTCCAATGTCTTATCACTATATGTATATAGATGAACCGATACCGAAGATATACACATTTTCTAAACCTAATCTAAAGATATTTTATTTACTGGATTGGAAAACTATTTTGCATCTACAACATATCGCTCACTTACTTCAATACTGGCATAACTCAAAAAATACGATTTTTGACTTATTGATGCAGAAATACTCGCAGTACTGTTTTCTATTTTGTGTAAAAGTTTTCGTATTGATATCTCTTTTACTTTCCATGTGATATGAAAATAAGACTCATTATAATTTTACAGGTTCATTTTCATGTTAATGCAAGAACGTCATATCTCAGTTGTTTTGCAGTCGATATTGAGCAAACAAACATTGGCTTTCAGTTAAAACATTATATTTTCATGTTTTATCAACAAGCATTCTAAATTTAAATTAAAATTTATGCGATGAGATTCTTACACTTCTATTTAAGGTCCGTACGGTAATATGGCGCTATTGCTGTGAGTATGCGAATTGAATGGTTAATGAATTTTAACCACCTTCCACAACTTTTAAAATTGTGAAAAAATTACAGAAATTGTGTATAGGAACGACATTTGGGAATGTAAAAACGAAAGTAAAACCTCAATAAGAAGTCTTAAATAAATGATGTTAAAATTTTTGGGAAATTTTGTAGGTAACGGCTTTCATTTTAAAAATCTGAAAATCTATTCTTGTGTTGCTTGTTACTAACTTACTTTCGGTTGATGTACTTTAAAACTGCATACTCAAAAAATTAATAGCATTGGGGGCCGGTTCCCCTACAAATCCGGCATGCCCTTTACAGATTTTTTAAATGTTTTTTATTAGCAATGGCTTTGGATAGCAAGCAATTCAAAGTTATTGAATTCTTTTGAAAACGTTAAAAATACGTACGTATGTATACACTATTTTACAACAAAGAATACGAAAAAATGATTTGAATAACAGATGATGATGAATCACCCATATATAGTCGATATAACTATGTCTGTCTGCCTGTCCGTATAAACAAACAGATCTTAGAGATGGTAAGAGATTGAGATTTTACATGTATGGGATATATTTTTTATTTATAACTAGCAAATAACCCGTCGCGCTTTGCTGCGCCTTCAACAGAATAGAACCACTGCATTCCCACTTTCCATCCACATCCCACCTACTCTCCACCCAATTCCCACCAACTTTCAACCCAGATTCCACCTACATTCCACACACATACCATCCACTTTCCGCCGACATCCCACCCACTTACCACCCACCATCCGCCCACTTCCCGCGCACTTCCCGCCCACATCCCACCCACATCCCATCCACATACCACTTACTTCCAAAACAACTTACCACCCACATCCCACCCACATTCCATCCACCTTCCAACCACTTCCCAGAGGGCATCCCGGCGGTATTTCCAACATCGGAAAATGAAAAGTTTCAAGTCAATCGGATGAAAAATAATTTTTTGCATGTAGAATTTTCCGGCCATTTTCCTCGTGGGCGGATTTTCCAAAATCGGGAAAACACGAAAACAACTTTCAAGTCATTCGGATGAAAAAATAAATTTTTCCCCATACAAACTTTCCCGGGTGGAATTTTCCAAATTTTCTTTCTTAGTGCGCGCCTGCATAACTAAACGAAGGTCTATGCCAAATCTCAAACCTGTAGTATAAGCCGTTTAGGCTGTGGGTTGATAATATGTCAGTCGGGCGTACAGATTTATATATATACCATTTGCCCAATGCAAACGCTAGGATGCAAGCTGTAATCATTGCTGCAATCGTATCGAAACGCTGCTCGATTCAAATCAGCACTTGATAAATATCTTGTTCTGCGTCGCAAATTATCTATTTGTTGACCTCTGTTGTTCGCTCGACGATTCCGCATTGCCAACCGAGCTGTTTCACGGGCTGCTTCACTTTCTTGTTCTTCTTCAGTCCTTTCATTTGCAGTATTTCGTATTCTTCTTGCATTACGGCTTTGTCGGGAAAGATTCGATCGTCTTGCTCGCGGCATTATTAATTAAACTTCACTTCAGTTCACCTAAAAATTTATTTCAAAACTCAAATTTTCAACCATACCGAGTTTTATAGTTCACTTCACTGTTTATACGAATGGACAATGGCACTATCATTACATTATAATTGTTAATTATTTATTTAATAGAAATAGTTTGAGTATTGATTTCTTACAAATATCAAATTGTCATCTATACGTCATTACATAGCTGTCATTATACGTCAATTGCGTTTTGTTATTCCAAGTCTGATTCTTTTTTGTTATACCACGTTTTATAGTGACTGACGTTTCATGTCAAGTCACACGGGAACGCTGTCGAACGGGATAAAAAGTATCTTATGTCCGTCTCCTGGCTCTAAGCTACCTCCCTACCAATTTTCACCCAAATCTGTTCTGCCGTTCTTGAGTTATAAGTGGTGTAACTAACACGACTTTCTTTTATATATATAGATTGCAGGCAGATCAAGTATATTTTCATTTTAGCCCTTCACTATAATTTGGATAAAAAGGCATATGTATTTCCGAAAGTTTTGTAGACTGATGGTTCGTACTTTCTAGCGATATTTAGTAATGAAAATTATTTATCGTTTCGTCTTTTCTGGTACAGAATCAATTGTAGTCGGGCTTAATCGACTTTCTTACTTGTCCAAAATAGAAACGTAACTGCAAACGTAAAATTTTTTTTGGTATGTAACGTTGTAAAGTTCGTACATATTTAGAAAGCGCTTAGAAAGATGTTCTCACTTTTTGAATTCAATCATAGTTCTTCCATCTGCATTTTTGGGTCCATGAGAGCAAATATTTTTGATTTTAGAACAAGAACAGGCTGCCTAGAAATATATTGCTGAATTGTTTAATCTTCAAAAGAAACTAAAATAATAAATGAAAGCATTAATAATTCCTTACCATGTTCATCCTCTGATATTTTGCTAAGGAGCTCCAAAACCACTTAATAAATGATAAATTGGTAAACATTTTAAAAGATTCCCAGAAATTCAAATGTTATAATTCTTGGGAAAGCTATCTTTGTGAGGAACTTAAAAATGTTCTATTTATTGTCTTTGACTGACCCAGAATTGATGAATGAATGCCGGGAAACATAATATTAATTATTTGGGAATCGGTTTTCGGGTTTCAAAAAAAATCTTTTTCGGGATTGGTTTGTATTAAATCAGTTAAGTTCATCAACATTGCCCCTTTCTGACTAGCACGAGCACTTATAGAGCCTCCCTCGTATGCTTGTATGTGGGGGAGCGTAAAAAGCGGACATAGACATATTAAACAAATTAAGTTGACGACAACTTTGGCTCCATAATTTCATTTAATTTCAATGCTCAATGTTCATTGTTGACCGCTGGTGGAAACTGTGTTAATTTAACCACTTTTTGTTCACCTGCACTATACAAATTTTCTATTTTTTAATTTGATTCTAACAACTTAATAAAATTTAATGATAAAAATTGGTTGCTGTTGTAGGCTTAACACTTTCCGCTTGGCCGCAGTCAAATCGCCCCCATTCAATCATTTTGCAGCCGGTTCAGCTTTTGTAGGTATTATTTGTTAAGTCCCCCCAGATAGTCAAAGCTTTAGTCATACTTAAGCTTTCTCATATCAGCTGCATTGTGTGTGGTGGACTAGTTAAATGTTTGGGCATTCATAAGCAAATCGTTCAGTCGGTAGGAACAAAATGGGTCACGTCGATCTAGATTTTTCGGCCATACCCAAGTTGAAGGGTTATCACAACTATTGGCAATGGCGCATTCTCTTGCGTACCTACCTGGAAGCAAATGATTTGTGGAAGAACAAGGCACCCAAGGAGGTAGAGCCACATAAATTTTTACCAATAAACACTTTTACATTTTATTTTATTTTCTCCTTTCAGGATGCCCATGCCAAGTTCATTATGCTAGCCACCTTGGAGGGCGATAAGATTGAGCCTTTATATGATGATGAAAGTTGCCAATTTATATTCCAAAATTTGGAACAACGTTTT
Organism: Lordiphosa stackelbergi; assembly: GCA_018904235.1. NCBI lineage: Eukaryota > Metazoa > Arthropoda > Insecta > Diptera > Drosophilidae > Lordiphosa > Lordiphosa stackelbergi. The sequence continues at coordinate 136,335 of JAEIFU010000311.1, read as the reverse complement.
ACCCCGGTGTAGAAAATGAAATAAATCACTTAATTTGGTACAATCTCTAAAACTTTGTGAGATTCACTTTTATTCTAGTTTTGTGTTTGTTTCAACTAACATGTGCCCATTTCTAGGTTTTAATCTCTATTAATTCCATATACAATGCATTGCTCTCAGCTGACTTAATTTCTAGAACTACAATTTATTGTAAGGCACTCCTCTGCCTACTCGCTAGGTACAAAACAAAACAATTAATCAAACTGTTGATATATAAACATAAACTTCTATATACACAAGCTAACTCTTTCTGTGTGTAGGTGTATGTGTGTGTGGCGTAAAACTCTGTGAACTCTGGAAGAAAATAATATGTTGACTAGCACTTATGATTTAACTGGGATTATAGAAATAGACACTGGGCGACCAGGGTTTCTCGGCGCCAACCTTTAACTCTGGGTGGGCGCTGACCACAGCCTTGCTATCCGATCCGCAACCATCACCGGGAAAATCCTGTCCCATTGCTTGGGCACGCAACACAATCTGATGGCTCTTGGTGACGTCCACATTGGCCACAACGCCAGCTTCATGGCGAAAACTATAGAAACGATTAGTCAGATGACCATCCACATATATCTAACAGCAGAAGGAACATAAACGGGTTAAATGAAGTTCGTGGAGGAAAGTCTCGGCATGTACTTACCTCATAACCGGCAATGCCGCCACAGTCGTGCACCTCCCAGCGTATATAGAGAGCAGCACAACCCAAACAGGAGACTTCTTTGATAGTGACGGGAAAACTATCCCCAGGTGGCTTAGCCCAATCTCCTGCAGCCTTTACATCCTTTAAAAATGAAACATGATTAGAAATAAGGAGAGAGTTGAGTTGGTCAAAAGTTTAAAAAGTAAATGTTTAGTTTTGATATAAAGTTGTTGCCATGGAGTAAGAAAGGGCCAACAAAATGTAAAGCTACATATGACTAACATCCCACATCAAGACCTTTTAGACCTAAGCCCTACGAAATGAAGCGGATAACCACCGAGGCGCAACACATCCATCTTTCTCTCGACTTGTAGCCTATCAGCTCTAAAACTCTCTTTAATGGATTCATTTCCTGCTAGTAGTGAAAAATTTAGAAAAAAAAAAAGGATGTTTTTGAGACATACAATGGTTTATGCAGAACCATGGACACTTTATACCTAACGTTGAAAGCTCTCGAGATATTTAAATTAAAGCTGCGATAAAAGTGATTTTAAAAAATTTTAATCTAAAGGGGAGAATGGAGGGTTGTAATCAAAGTATTGTTTTTTTAAACATAACTAAGCGAAAAATGAATATTTTTTCGTTCTGTAAATAAGGTATTTTAGTTAAAAAATGTATGACTTACCTCCACACTAGTTTTTTTAAAAACAAATTTTTTGGGGTTATTTCATTTAATATTGAAAAAAGATGATTTTTTGACATTTCAAAAAAATCGTGGGGGGGGTGTGAGTCACCCATTTAAAAGTAAAAAATTCGTGTTTTTAAGCAATTATTCTTTATTAAGGGGGTATTCTCCATGTGCAAATTTTTTTTTCGATTTTTTTTTTGTATTTTTTATAGCTTGGATATTTGAGAATATCGCCCCAAAATGAGTTTTTGAAATTCGAAATAATTTAAAAGATATAGCCTTTTTAGTGAAACAATGTCTTCGCTAAAATAAGAAATTTTTTAACTAAATAAATTTCGAGTAAATAAAGCTGTGAAATAACGGCTGGTTCTTTAATTTGTATGGTTACATGTTGTCGCCTCAGATCGATATCGATTATTAATCGACTTTTAATCGATAATTATTGAAGGCTATGCAACACAATGCTCAGACTGACTAATCCGCTCAGAAACTAGTGCTGCGGCCGTATCTAAAGAAGGCAGAATGGCACGCAGAGCAGAGGGAGCTGCTGACGAAAACAGTTTTTTTGAAGATGAGGAAGGTCAGCTGTATGAAGCTGGCATCGCCGACTAATATTATATTTGTAATATTTTTGGTTACTTTCAAAGAAACTTTTCGGACTGCCAAGCCACCAGTTCTACTAAACCGATTTTGATGAAATTATATGCAATCGACGCAGAATTGTCATTATTCTAGAACTGCTTATTTTCATTTTAGATTTTATGGTTTTTTTCCCAAAAAAGCTATTTCAAACTTTGAGCGTGTTTATCTCGAAACCACGTTTTTCGAACTGGCGGCCATAATATCTCTAGTTACACTACACCAATTTTGATGATTAAAACTGAAATCAACGCAGAATTCTCACCATTCTGGTCCGAACCTGTATCATAATTTAAAAAAAAATGATAACTACTTTTTTTTACACTAAACTACAAAAGAAGGGCCAAAAATCGATTTTTTATGTTTAATTAATGGCCGCCATTTTGTCAAAAAATTTCACAAAATTTTTTCGAGGTTCAGATCAGAATTACATCTATACTGATTATAACCCCGTTTTTACTTTTCATTTCAGACATTCTGGAGACCTAGATTCATGGCCGCCAGCACAATAACTTTTTTTTGTACACCCTTTCTGACGGCCGATAACTTTTGGAACAGCCCTCGCATCGAAGCAGTAAAAATTCTTTTGTTTACTCTAATCTGTTTGTAACATAATAAAGAAAACAGAATTAGAAAAACCCTTTGCGTTTTCAAATAAGATTTTTTTTAAAAAGGTCAAAAAAACAGCCTTGACATGGAATACCCCCTTAAATATAAAAATAAACAATTTATCTCATATTCCGAATTAAGAAAAAGTTAATGAAAAGTGAAAATAGATTGACGTCAGCGGCCTGTTTTATTTCATATACGAGCACTTTTTGGTGGTGGCTTTTTCTTATCTTTGCATTTTTTTAATGTTTTTTACTTCTTTAAAAATATTTTATTGCGCAACATTGCAAAATTCTCTTTGCAAGTCAAAACCGACTTTTTTGAAAAGTGGCGAGATAGAGATAGTTAGTAATTAGCAAAATGAATCGATTTGCCGAAGAAATGATAAAGATCGGATGAACGGTTCTCAAGTTATAAGCATAAAAGTGAACCAAGCCCTCCCCGCTACCACCCTAAAAATGTTGCATACTTTTTGGATGGTCACACCAAGTAACGCGGGAACTCTGTTAAACATGTTTTTTCATGAGTAACGGGTATATCGAAGTCGGTTAGAGCCGACTTTAACTTACGCTCTCGTTTTATTTGACGTCACATAACCAAACTATCATTATACCCGTTACTCGTAGAGTAAAAAGGGTATACTAAAGTCGTGCAAATGTATGTAACAGGCAGAAGGAATCATTTCCGACCATATAAAGTATATATATTCTTGATCAGCATCAACAGCCGAGTCGATTTAGCCTTGTCCGTCTGTCCGTCCGTCCGTCCGTCTGTATGAACACCTAGATCTCAGAGATGGTAAGAGATAGAGGTTTGACATGTATGGGACAAATGCTTCTTTTATCTGCACGTAGATCAAGTTTGTTTCAAATTTTGGCCACGCCCCCTCCCGCCCCCGCAATTTGGAAAAAAGGTATATCTCCTACAGTTTTAAAGATAGAGGATTCTTACCTTCTAAAGATAGTTAGTAATTAGCAAAATGAATCGATTTATAATGACAAATAATGACAAAGATCGGATGAACGGTTCTCAAGTTATAAGCAAAAAAGTGAACCAAGCCCTCCCCGCTACCTCCCCAAAAAAATGTTGCATACTTTTTGGATGGCCACACTAAGGACCGCGGGAACACTGTTAAACATATTTTTTCATGAGTAACGGGTATATCGAAGTCGGTTAGAGCCGACTTTAACTTACGCTCTCGTTTCGATTGCGTTGATCAGAGGTCGCATAAAACGGTCCCCCGTTTGCCTGTGTCAGAAAACGACCGCTTTCGCGCGATCACATTTAATAAAGGTCGGTAACCAACCGTCAACTACGCTCTCTGTCTCTCTTTGGTTGTGAGAGGAGAGAAACACATTTATTTTTAAATTTTTCTGTCAGGTCTGGCTCGGGCCCTTTTGGCAAAATTCACGCATTCAAAAGGTCTTTTTTGTATGTATGCATCGTTGTGTAAGCATACAACAACAACAATATGAATGTGTGCGAAAAACTATATGCCTTCTCTCTTTCTTTCTCACGCTGACTCGCTCTCTGTTTATGCTTAACTCTGGCGCTCTCTTGAGTCTGCAACCGAATGAAACAACCTTTTTAAAGTTCGGTCTTCGTGAAGACCGCATTTGATGAGCGATTGACTGAATTGGGCCTGGAATGGGGTTGCTCTCAGACCGATCGGTGCTGTGTGTTCAACCACGGCCACCGAGCAGTGAGCGAAATCGCTGCTTAAATTCGGTTGAGGAAGACCGAGCCCGTTTTGTTTTTGTTTTTTGGTCAGTGACGTGACGGGGAGGGACATAACAATGGGTTGAGAGTAATTTGCGAGCTATGGCGTTGATTGATTTCTGTTAGACCTTTTTGTTGGAAATACTCATACTACACTTCCAAACTGGTGTAGGATTAAACAAAATAAGACGAAATATGCGAAGTCATTGGCAAAACATGGTCAAACTTTAAATTGAATATTCCAGAATTTAAAATAAAACGAGAAGGCCAAGCTAACTTCGTCTTTGCCGAAGTTTTTATACCCCTTGCAAATGTTTTAATACATTACATTTTCGACCAATAGTTCCTATGACAGCTATAGAATATAGTCATCCGATTTTGACCAAAACTTCAAAATCTTTGCAAAAGATCATAATATTAATAATTGCTGAAGTGGGACACGTTAACATTAACAAAAAAGTTTTTCTCACAAAGACCCACTTTTCGACCGATAGTTCTTATGGCAGCTATAAGATATAGTCATCCGATTTTGACAAAAACTTCCAAATCTATGTGACAGCGTATAATAGTAATAATCGCTGAAGTGAAACACATTAACATTAACAAGTAAGACCGTTGCAGTCGAGTAGCCCGACTTCAATATACCCTGTACAATTGACAACGAGAGCGTAAGTTAAAGTCGGCTCCATCCGGTGACCATCCGAAAACTATGCAACATTTTTTTTAGGGTGGGTGGGGTGGTGGCGGGGGGGCTTGGTTCGCTTTTTTGCTCATAACTTCTGAACCGTTCATGCGATTTTTATCATTTCTTAGGCAGATCGATTTATTTTGCTAATTACTAACTATCTCTAAAAGTAAATCGTAAACTGTGGCAGATATAACGTTTTTTCCAAATTACGGGGGCGGGAGGGGGCGTGGCCAAAATTTGAAACAAACTTGATCTGCGTGCAGATAAAAGAAGCATTTTTCCCATACATGTGAAACCTCTATCTCTTACCATCTCTGAGATCGACGCGTTCATACAGACAGACGGACGGACGGACAGACGGACATACGGACAGACGAACATGGCTAAATCGACTCGGCTATTGAGCTGCTGAAAGAATATATAAACTTTATAGGGTCGGAGATGTTTCCTTCTCCCTGTTACATACATTTTTGTCAAAATCCTTCCATAAAAATCTATTTTTTAATAAAAATTAAAATTATATTAAAATGTAATATTTAAAGAAGAAGAAAGATAGAGGAAGAAGAGGACGGATAAACCTATTCAACGACTCAGCTGGTCACCCTGAACAAGAATATAAGTATAGTTTTTTATAGGGTCGGAAATCATTGATACGAAAAAGACTAAAAACTGTTGGCCAGTCTCCCAACTTACCTTTGGCTTAACCTTTTTCTTGCCCAGCACATGATCCATGGCATGCAAATCGACAATAATGGAGTCGATAAAGTATTTCTAGAATGAAAAAAATATACAATTATCAACGCAGTTCAGGGATTCGAGTTCTACAATTTGTTAATTACCATTTCACTAACGGGATCCGTCATGGCCGATTGAACCGTTTTGCTAACAGTTTTGCATTCATTCTCACAGATCAAAGCACGACAATGACAACAAATGCACGGTTCCGGCTCGGGTTCAGGAATACGGGGCTGAGGGAGAGTCTCCTCTTGCTCTGGTTCCTGGTAGTCCTCTTCCATCTCTTCGCCCTCTTGGCAATCCTGTAACGCCTGTCGTATGAGTAATTCACACAATTGTCGAGCTTGCGGACTGAGAGGACCAGGAGGCAGAAGCCCTGTACCACCTGTCAACTGTTCAATCATTTTACAAGGATCCAGAAGAGAGGGATCCAGGGGAGTGGATGGTTCCGTATTTTCGGGAGGAGGATTCTCTGGGCAAGGCTCTAAGGTAGGACAGGGTTCTTGAGGAGGACAGGGTTCTTGCGGAGGGCAGGGTTCTGGTGGAAGAGTAGCTTGCAGTAGTATGCTCTCGCACAGGTTAAGTTGATCCGGATCCATTATAGGATCTGTCATGAACTTCAATAACTGCTCGCAGAGATCCCATTCCCGCTCCACCAAAGGCAAGGGTTCCTTTGCCACTTCAGCACTAGCTTCCGTGAGGGCTTCTTCACTAGGTTTGGATCTTTGTGTGGCAACAGCTGGTAGGCTGGGCTCTGGCGTAGGTGGTGCTGCTTCTGGCTCTACCGGCGTTTCCGGAATAATCTTTAGACTGTTCTGGGGACTAGGTTGCTGACTGGGATCCAGGTAGACGGACTGTTCTTTAGGAATGATTTCATCATCATCGTCATCATTTCCATCCAGAAATACATCCTCATCAGCTTCATCTATTAGAGACTTGCAACTACTTGATTTTTTTGAAGATTGATGCCAAGGTGAAAAGTTGGGGTTAATTTCAAAGCCACCTATTTCAGTTACCGGAGGAGGTAAGGGTTTCGGTTTCATAAAGCATTTCTGCAGATATTTCTCCAGCTGACCAAAACAGTCTAAACGTTGCAGCTCCTTTTTTGATTGAACCTTCTCTGCCGACCGCTGCTCTCCATTATGTGGGGCGGCACAGCAATCCTCGAATGTTTGTTTTGCTGGACAAGGATCATTCAAAGGTGCCTGAGCAGCTTCCGATTCCAGGCGCAGCATGAGTGTAAGCTCATGGAATAGCTGTTGTATCATAATAGGACGATGCTGTTCATTGCATTCACAGTCGGCTGCATCACTCAATTGCTCCACCAAGGCCAAAATGCGTTGCTTGCGTGTTGCCTGCTTTGGTTCACATTCAGCTTCAGCTTCAGCTTCGGCCTCTTCTTCTACGCAGCTATAATTACAGCTATTGCTATACTGGGTGGAGTTCAAGAGGGAGTAATAGTCAACGGTTCTTTGGTCACACTCTGAGGAGCAGGCATCTTCATAGTTTCGATCTTCACACCTCATGGTTACGCCCACACGTTGCTCAGAGACTTGCAGGGATATGTCATATTTGGAGATATTTTCAGGGCACTTGCAGGGAGATTGATCCTGCAGCTGCGGCTGTGGCTGTGACTCCCCGTTAGAGCTGGCACAGCTATACGTGTCTTTGGTTCTCAAAGAAGCTTCCGGTGTTTTGTAATGGCTGGTGAGCATGGATGCCAAATGCTTAGAACTTATAGAAGCTTCCGTAGGAGCAAAGCAACTGGTCATGGTGGGTGCCGATTGTGGTTGTTCCCTGCTAAAGCAGGTACTCCTTTCCTTCCCCGTACATAAACTGGTAGCTGTATCTTGGCCTACTGATCTAAACGAAGCATCCTCAGTGAAACAACAGCTGGTCATTAGAGTTTCAGATTGCTGACCTGCTTTCTGGAGTTCTTATTGGACATTCGCTTGTTAACCTTAAACTTGTGAGACTTGGTGGTTTGTGACGAACTACATATCGATGTGGACGACGATGAATTACAATCACAAAAATAATCCTCATTCGCTTGGCTAAGGGCAGGGAAACACGCTTGGAGCCTTGCGAGGATAGTTTACTTAGCCCGGACTTGGGACGTGGTCTCTGTGACTTTGAATTGACTCCACACACACAACTATCTCGACTGCATAGCAGTTTGGCCGGTCCTGATATCTGACGCATATTTCGCTGGGATTGGGCATTTGGGTTAGAGCCACACAGACAAGTAATTTTACCCACAATCGAGCGAGAGCGCGTTGTGGTGGAGGTTTGCTCATCGAAACCAAAGGAAGGTTGACGATAGAGAGCCACTTGTTCGCTGGAAGGGGTACACGGTGGTGTGTGACAGTCATCAGAAATGGCAATGCTTATGGAAGGATTCTGCTCTTGTTCAACAATCTGAACGTTGTTACAGGGAGATACAGCCTTTATGCCAGAGCAGGGACTGGTAGAAGTATCCAAAGGAGCCACAAAACTTTTGGTGGGACAGGGAACCTTTCCGAGTTCAGGAACTACTGTTGTCTGATTTCGGTTCGAACAAGGAGCTGCCTGTTTTTTTGCCGGACAAATGGGTGGTCTCTGGCTGGAACATATTTGTCTATCCTCTACATCGGTATCCGTTTCTGGTTCTTTAGAGTAAACAGAATCATTCGGTTGACTTTGTACAGTATTTGTGTCTAGTTCCTGGTACTTTCTTCGCCTCTTCAGGCATGAGGGATGTGTACAACAATTCCCCTCATTGTCACTATGCAGTCCGCAGGGATAGTCCGGCTTGCTACCACTGGGTCTACTTCTGGTGACTGGCTTCTTATCACCCGTATTGGTATCAAAAGGAATCTCATATCTCACACTGCCACTGGGATTGAAGTCTGTAACTGGTTTGGATTGCCCACACGAACAGGTACGTACACTTGGCTGTGATTTGGTCGTCGGCAAACTGCTCTGGCAGCTATCTATGGGAGCTGAAATCCTTGGACTAGACTGTGTGGTACAAGGACATCTTCCTCTAGTCTGTACAGATGTCTGATACTGGGTGGGATAGTGGAACTTGTCCATTGCATGTAGTATACCCTGCGAGGGTCTTTCCTCCTCTTTGCTAACCCGCTCTCTCATATACCGTTCGAAAATGTAAGACGTTTCCGTTTGGGAAACTTTGCTATTGACATCGATTTCACTTTCAATCCCTCCCCCTTCTTCCATCTCATCCAACACCAGGCTGGGTGTGTGATGTTCAAGTAAATAGGATGCCTCCGTTTGTGAAGGTTTGGCCAACGTATCCTCCTCATCAGTTCTCTCGCTCTCAAACTGAGGTCTCATGGTATCTTTCAAATAGGATTTATCGGTCTGCATGGTCTGGGCGCGGGTGTGTATGACTTGGTTGGTGGGCTTATATGGTCGCTCGTCTTGCATGTACATCAGAGCTGGGCAATCTGTGAAAGAATAGAGAACACTCGGTTAGAGGTAGTTGGAAATGGCTAACATTTTATTTTCTAAATAGGAACTAAGTATTGGGACGTGGTAGTGGGGCTAGAAGCTCTCGTATCTCTGTCAATTTGACCTCGCGTCCGCGTATTACATTCGCCACCGACCACATCTCGCAGTGGTAGAGCTCCAGAAATTTAGCCTCCGCCTTCTCGCGACAGGGACAAAAGTCAAAGTACGAGGTCTGGCTACAAGTCTCTCGATCCTCAAAGCTGGTGAAAATGGTGCCACGCTGCACACACTTGCAGACCTTCACATTGATGTGTTCGCGATTCTCGTCGAAGGAGCGCTTTCGCCAGGCACACTGACAGCAACCACAGTTGCCCGGACAGAACACATTGCCGTCCTCATCCATAATAGGGCTAGGATCAAAGCGGCAAGGTGAACAATTGGAGAACTCCTTGTGCTGTGGCAGAGCTAAATAGTAATGCTTCACCGCAACTGGCTCTCTCTTTGGTGTTGGTGTGGGCGTAGGCGTTAACAGGGGGGAGTTCTCAACAAATGACTCGGCTTTGGGCTCTTCTTCAACCAAAGTAGGTATCGAATCGACTAAAGACTCATCCTCGGACACTGATTCTGGGACTTTATCAACGGGCGGCAAGGGCAAACAGCGTATAGAAATCACATCACGCATTTCGTATTTGTTGGGACACATCATAAGGCAAGTGGGATCGTTGCATTTGCAGAGACAAGAATCACCACCGCTCTCTAGAAACTGTGTCGTGACCACCGACTCACAATTGTCAAGATCAATGGGTTCGCAAGGCAGGTACTTGTCAGGGACTTCATTACCTTTGAAGGGTTTGGGCATTATGGGCAGGGCCACCTCCGGTTTTGGTCCTGAAGCCTGGCATATACACTTTTTTGATTGCTGATCCTGAATCTGAAGTTGCCCATATTCCGCATGGCCCGAGCTTAATTGCCCGCTCTGCGGATTGAATTCCAAGGGCATTTGTACAGTCACTGGCTTGCCTTTTAAGCGGCAAGCGGAATCTTTATGTTTCGGATCGCGTATCAGTCGAGCGGTTATCTCTAAGGTGGCCTCACAAGGCCTATTCCAGTTACTGGCCTGATCAAAGTTCTTCAACAGCATTTGAGTGGCATTCGCTGCTCGTTCCAGAGCAGCTCTTATGGCATCTGGATCATCAAATTTGGTTCCGCACGTTTGGCTACGTCCCTCCTGTGGCAAATCATTGTCTGTGCTGCTCAAGCAATCAAAGAATATATCCTGATCACTGCGGGTGGCCTGGAAATTTTGACCCACAAACAACAAGCGGGTGGATTCAGTTGGCTGTTGTCTTAATTGTCTTAAGCGGTTGCATTTCGTGGGATTCTTGCAGTTCTGATTGTCTGATTTGTTAGCATCCTCGTCCATGGTTTTTGGGCGTACACGTTCTGGTCTATTTCCAACTAAATTTTCCGAATTCACATAAAATTTGAAAGTGTGTTGTTGCCAGCTCGACTAATTTCTACTAAATGAAAATCCCCCAACCTGGAAAGTGTCAAGCTGAAGTAAGCCAATTTTAATTTTATAATTCTCAACAAAAGCAGGCCCCGACTTTACTGTCATCTAGGGAAAATTGGTACACAGCTCTTCCTCGTGACGCCAACGCACTGTACGACAGTTCAATTTCTTGCTCTTGGTCTTGTCACTATTGTTATGGTTACACCTATCCCCAGCCCCTGAGCTGGCCAATGACTTGGACTGAAATATGTTCACATTCACATCTGCATTGTGAGGATTAAGCTGAAGTGGCAGATTAAGTGTTACCGGGTCACCACGCAGCCGACACTGACAGTCCTTGGGACACGCACATGTCTCATCAGTATGCAGGCGAGCCCTTATCTCCAAAGTGGCCTCATAGAAATGAGTTGTTGGCATTGCACGCATGGGTTTGTTCACAGCAGCACAGCGACCTCCATAGCATCTGAGCAACATCTGTGTGGCACGAGCGGCACGTTCCAGGACCGAACGTATCTGCACAGGATCATCGAAACGTGGCATTGGCTTGCTCACCGTACGACAGCTTTCGTTCTTATCAACTACTTTAAGAATTTCCACTTCCTGCGAAGACAAGTCATCGTCACTATCGCTATTGCAGTCATAGAAAGTTTCGTCTGAGTTCATGTTCTTCTCATTCATTTCGTGTTACTTTTGGATTTAGTAGAGCAAAAATTTAGAATTTAATCTGAAACAGGGCGAGCAACTGATATTGATTTAAAATCTGTTTAGACTTTTCAAATGAAATTCAATCGTGAGATGGACAGATTCCCTTAGCACAATTATCAGAAATTCTGCCAATTCGTGAGTGATTTCGGTTTATACAACTCGCAAAGACATTTAAATAAAATGAAATTGTTGCGAAAAATTGGCCTAGACCCCGACTGTTTAGTTAAAAAATTGTTTTATTAACTGTAAACTGTGCAATGTCCTCTGCCTTAATTGCAAAGCATGGAGATGCTTGGCTGAAATGTAGCTCATTTTCAAAAACAGTAAAGTTTAACATGATTGCAGCATGACGACTATCGTCAAACAGTGGCAGTCGCCTATAGCCATGCTGCACACATATTGTTCTCCCTTTAAACACAATACTGCCATGATATCTCAACAACCACCAGGACAGGAAAATAAATTATTGGAGTACAATGGGAATTTACCTTTGTTTGCCCGGGAACGGGACCCTATTAAGTTCTAAATTGCAAAAGAAAGACGCAGTGCCAGTGCTCTCTGACTTGGTATTGTCATATCTTATTACACCGGGAAGCTCCGTGCCATTGGAACGATTGGCACCGGCTACAAAAGTGTGGTTCTTCCTAAAATCTTTGTCTAACGATTTTTGGTAAAATTAGAAGTTTTTAAGTTTCGAAGATTTAACTGAATAAGTTTATTTAATGCTTTGTAGTCCGAATGCTCTAGTTTGAAAGATGATGGATTAAAAAAGTAAACACTGGTTTCGTTCCATTAATTTAAATTCATGAATAAGTTTTCAGAACTTCTTATGTTATATATGAAATAAAAAATAAATATCTTTTGTTAATTTAATAAATATACATTAAATCTATATTTTTTTGCGCAGTCAGATTGTAGTTCTTATTACGCGTCAAATGACGACTCAATTACCTCAATAGACCTGTTCATTGTTAAGATCCGGGCTTTTATTGAAAAATATCGAAAATGTCGATAATATCGATGTTTTCGACACCAAAATATTTATATCGAAACTAATACTTTTTCAATATCGCCAAAAATATCGATATAGACATTTTTGCAATATTCGACAACCCTACTTATAAGCTTTATATTTGTTGAGTTGTTACCATCTCTTACAACTTTATTGCACAGTTGGCACTGCGATTTCTGTGTATCAACTTTAATAAAATAAATTTAAAACATTTGGCATTACATGTCCAGAGCACAAGAAACAGTTTTCAGCAATAGTGTGAACGTAGGCTAAGTCACCAAAAATATTTGATTTTCGATATATCGCCTCGGAAAAATATGCAATATTGATATTCATAATTTTGAGCAAAAATACCGAAATTTCGATATTTCGATAATATTTTAAACAGACCTAGTATATCGAAGGAAGCATCTCCTACCTCATAACATATAAAAATTCGTTATCAGCATGACGAGCTGAGTTGATATAGTCCACAAAGATTATATGTGGGCGGGATATGGGTCTGATCTAGGTGGGATCTGGGAGGGATCTGAGCGCGATCTGTGAGGAATCTGGGTAGCATATGGGTCTAAGTGGGAACTGGGTGGTATCTGGATGGGATCTGGGTGAAATCTAGGTGGGAGCTGGGTGGGATCTGTATGGGATCTTGGTGGGATCTGGGTGAAATCTAGGTGGGAGCTGGGTGGGATCTGTATGGGATCTGGGCGGGATCTGAGAGGCAGCTAGGTTGGATCTGGGTGGGATCTGGGTATGACCTTTGTTTGATCTAGGTGGGTTCTGGAAGGGATCTGGGTGGGATCTGCGAGATCTGCGTGGGATCTGGAATTTCCCCTTGGTGGTATCTGGGTGGGTGAAACATCATCATTTATCTATGAATCAGAACAATAAACAAGACTTCCTAAAAAAATGAAAGAATACTGCAGCAAGTGGTATTTCTACTCCTTGTTAGTGTTCTTCTTTCGAAAGAGTGCCCTTGCTGATTTATATAGCATTGATCCAGCTCGCGATTTGAAAATAAGCTTTTAAGCTAAGCATCATGTTTCACATCCAAGCCTCGTGAGTGTTAACGACACTTCCACCACTTTTTATTTGGCCAAGTCCCCTCCCGCACCCTCAACTTGGAAAAAACGCCTTATCTCCCACAGTATTGTAGATAGATGATTCGTACCCTCTAGAGATAGTTAGTCATTAGTAATACCATATGTCCAAAAATCCCCCTCCTAAGCAACCAACACCGCATTTCATTCAGAAAAGAGAGAGAGAGAAACTCAGAGATAAGCGCAGCAGCAGCGCCGCATTCAGCTTTTACACCAGATACAGAGTATGATATAGTCGGGCTTGACCGACTTTCTCACGTGATTTACTTTCAGTCTTTTCACTGAACTGGCACTTTGAAGTTTTTCTGATACTGACGCGTACTAAACACATTGGCCTTGTTCACCAGCATACCAAACATCAATCATCATCCATCAAAAAAAGTTAATTGGCTTATTTTGAACGCTTTGATGAAATCAAAATAAGAAAGCTATCGTTTTGATTTTAATGAAAATCACAAAAATTAGCGATCATAATTGCACTTCACATTCGTTCACCTCAACAATCGAACTAGATCCATCGATTTTTTCGTCATCGATTTGTGCTGGTTAACACGGCCATTCATTTCAGATTATTTCCTTGATATGGTTTATTTTGAATGAAATTACCAACAACATTTTGGCTTCTTCCATCTTTTTAACGATTTCACGCTGCTTTAGGCCAGGTTCGACATAACCCATGGCCCAAATCCAGCTACTTTTGTCTCCTGTTGTGAAAATAACATTTTATTAACCTAGTCATCCCTTTGTCGGAACCGGCTTTTCTCTTTCACCAAGTTTAATGAAAATCGGACAACTATATGGCCGTGTTGGCTCAGCGGTTAGGGTGCTGGACTGCTGGGCAAGAGGTAGTGGGTTCGATTTCGCCTCGGAACATCTAATAAAAAGTCTTTTTCTTTCTTTAGAAAAAATAGCTTTTACATAACGGTCACCTTCACCAGCTATGGGCACCAGCTGTGAACTAACTAGCCATAAAAAAGCTAATTCTCCAGACATTGAGCTTGGATTGGCACCTTCGGGGCTGTGTAGCCAATTTTACATTTATATAGTATAGATGTGATAGAAAGGATATGTCAGATTAATACTTTTAGTTACTTGGTAAATTTAACTTGGTATTTATTAATATTAAATGCTTTCACATAATTCTGCTAATTCGAAAAGTAGTTCTAGAGAGAAAAACTTTTTTCGTTTTCAATGGTAGCATCTTTATACTTTTCAGTTGTGAATATTATCGGTTTCAACATAATTTATAATAAGACCCATTTTTAAATCCCCTTTGTCTCCACCAACTTACCACATTGTCAGTTTCTCGATATCATCGCGATTTTAAAAGCTAAAGCCCGAAAACTATAAAAATTTTAGCCTTTTTTCTAAGAAGATCAATCTGAATGTTTTTAGAAGTCTACAATGATCAATTCGAACTGTTCGACAATGTATTTGGCAAATGGCTACAGCTTCCCCCATAGTTTTTAGAAAGTTTATGCAACTGCAAGTTCACTGGGCAATTTACACTTGTATATTTTTCGATGATTGCACAAAAATAACGGTACACATTTCTCAGCTCTAGTCCGAAATAAAGTTTACGG
This sequence comes from Lordiphosa stackelbergi, assembly GCA_018904235.1. Taxonomy (NCBI): domain Eukaryota; kingdom Metazoa; phylum Arthropoda; class Insecta; order Diptera; family Drosophilidae; genus Lordiphosa; species Lordiphosa stackelbergi. The sequence continues at coordinate 121,215 of JAEIFU010000311.1, read as the reverse complement.
AATTACGACGCTTCACTGGATAGTAAATCGTGCAATAAAATTCCGTCTCCACCTTGTGATTGTGATAGCAAATGAGCCGTGCATTGATGCGTTCCTCAATCTCCTGCAGCACAGTTGATGTGCTCGGTTTTAAGGCCACTTTCAGGGCACGAACACAGTCCATTACGGCCACAAACCCTTCATAACTCTCCAGGCAATCTCGTTCGTGTTGAGGACGCGGCTTATCCGTGCACAGATCTTGCAACAGTTCAATGTGCTCACGGAAATCCTCGCTATTCTCCCACAAATGCAAAATCCGTGCCCTAAACACATCCACATCAAGGCAGCCATCGATAGCCTGTTGCAAGAGACCCACAAAATTGCGTGTTCTGAGCGGAAGCAGCAACAGACGTTGCTCTACGCCCACATTTTCGGCCTGAATGCCACATTCCGAAGTGTGAGGCTCCACTTGGATATTCTGATCACATAAAGGTGAAGAAACTTGCACGGCCTGCGATTGAGTGTAGAGGGGGTCTGTCTGGACTATGGAAATATGGGTCAATGGCTCCCAAAGCGGATTCATGATTTCAGCATGGTGGGTATGGAAAGATAGCGAAGACTTGACCGAGTGTAAGGTATGGACAGAGGCCAAGGAATGGAAACTGCATGCAGAGAGACTAGCAGCGAGACAATGGCGAGCAGTGGCTCCTCTGCGACACGCGCGTGCTCGATACATGCGACGATAGATGAAACGCTTGCACCAGCGTCGCTTGCGACGCAGTGAACTCTGATCATGCTGCTGCTGCACCGCCTCCTCAGACTGCTGCTGATCCTGTGACGAATGGCCATCCCCACAAATGAGTTCTCTGAAGGCAGAGGGCATCTCGCAAATCTTCTTTTTGGCTTGGCTTAAGGGCCAACAAACACCCAAAGTTTTATCGTCATCCTGACTGATGCCACCACCACGGGAACGTAGCGATTTGACAGAACTGCGTCGACTGGAATTTCTACGATTCGACACCTGATCTGGGGAGCTACTAGGATTGGTAGCTTGGGTGGACTCCTCTGACTTTGGTTCGCTGACATTGGGCTTGCTTGTCGTGGGTTCCGCTTGACTCATTGTATCACAGGGCTTGCACAATACTCCAGCGTCCACATCTTCGGACTGACACAAACAGCTGCTACTCACCTCGTTGGGATTTTTGACACAAAGTAAAGTGTCCGCCAGCTGCTTAACACTGCAGGCTATGGTCTGGAAGTCCTTGTGGGTGGGCAACTCTCGCTCGCGTCGCTGAAAGACAAGGAGAGCTGGGTTAAACTACTTGGGCTGCTCCATAAGTAATAGAAATGTGGCTCACTCACCTCAATGTCACGCAGGGCACAACCCAATCCCTGGCTGGCCGCCTTCAAATCGGCAATCTCTTCGCGCTTGGCCCGTTTCGCTGGACTATCAAATAGTTCATCCGCCAGACTGAATCCTTCTGGGCATACACCCAGCTTACGTTCCATTATCTGGCATTGTTCTTCCTTGGTTCTTAGCTCATCCTCCAAAGTGCGCGCCTTGTCTTCGGCAAATTTCAGTTGCGTCTCAATCTCACCTATTTTGTTCTCCAGAGTGCGTACCTCCTCCTTCAGTTCTCCATTGGTCACCTCAATGTGCATGAACTCCTTCTTTAGATCATAGATTTGCTTGCGCAGACTGTCCGTCTCGTGTTTTAGCTGCTCCTCCGTATTCTGCTGCATCTTCTTGGAGAAGCTGAGATCGTCGATCAGTGCCAGACTGCGTCGCTTCTCATTCTCCAAGGCCTCGGCCAGGGGTAGTTGACTTTCCGCCTCCAGCTCCAGCTGGGCCTTTGAGCTCTCCACGCTATTTTGCAGTGAACTATGCTCGGCCAAGAGGTCACGATGCTCTTTGGTTAAACGCACCAGGCACACTTTGAGACCATGTTCGGTCTCCTCCAGCTGCTGTATCTTTTCGGCCGCGGCACGCGAATCCTCTCGTAGGCAGTCCTGCAGTTTGGTGATCTTTTGCTTCAGGCAAACCTCTTTGATGCGATAGGCCTCCTCGCGGGACTTGTACTCCCGCTCCAGTTCCACCCAATGGCCATCGGCTGTTTCCATGGCCTCATAATGACGGGTGTTGACCTCTTGCAGTTGACTGCGTAAGCTCTTGACCTCATCCTTAAGATAATTGATCTCGCGACAGGCACAAGCGTCGTTCAAGTTGGAGCTAGGTCGGGATTGTGCTGCAGCTTTAGGCTGTTGATTGTTCTGACAATCGGTTGGGCATTGACCCGCCTCATTACGGTTTGGTGAAGAAACTTCGTTACCCATCTTGGCCCAAGTCCAGAGTCGGCAAATTAGCAGCAAGGGCAAACTACGCCTCAAGCTCTCTAGTTCCTGCTTGGCACGCTTTCGTTCCGTTTGCAGGTGTTCCAATTGAGTTTCGGCCGCACTTAGATCCTCGCGCAAGATCAAACACTCCGCACGACAATCCTTGTACTTGTTACTTAAAGCGTCTTTGCTAAATTCCAATTCCACGTTCCGTTGACGTAGGATTTCCAGCTCCACCTCGTTACGCTGCAAATGCAAACGCGTATCGTTCTCCGCCTCCTCGAACTCACACTTGGCCTCCTCGAGCAGAGCGTTCTCTTCGATTAGACCACCCAGACGATCACCTAGTTCCTTGAGTTCCTTCTCCAGCTGCAACTCTCGCTGTAGCCGCTGAGCCAAGTATTTGGCTTGAGTCTCTCCGCTGCTTTCGTAGATCAATATTTTGCCCTCCAACTGATCCAATCTTTCCTGATAGTATTGCAAGTGTGGATGAGGTGCTGTTGCCACAAGATCGCATTCAACAAAAACTCCACTCTCACTGAGACTACTGCTCTGCCAGGCACTGCTGGAGCGTTTACTGGGCGTAGGCGGGTTACTGGGCGTGGCACTATTACTGTACGGCTGAACTGTGGCCACAATGCGATTATGCCTCGAACGGAGTGGCTCGGTTTTGGTCTGCAAAATTCATGGACAAAACTTGAATTTAGTTTTCAAATATTTCTTGGTGAGGAATCGGGGTTAAAAAAAAATTAAGAAAATGGAAAGGGGAATTGAAAATTGGAATATGGCTTAAAATCTGAGCAAGTTTTTATTAATTTTTTGTTTTGTTTAATGTGTTAACAGTTTTTTTTTGTAACTGACAATTATGGGGGAGTAAACTGATTAATATACCTGATCCATTACGGGCATCATGGCGTCCAGATCGAGTTGTTGCACACACTGAAGCAGCTGTTGAAGGCAACGCTTGTCGCGATCCTCCAATGGGTGAGTAGATTTCTGTAGAAGATTTTGTAAACGCTGGCAGTGACTCTCATATGTGCCGTCCATCTGAAAAGATAGAAAATATTTAATTGGAAATGGAACTCAAACTCTGCTGAAAGCCTATTTTGAACTTTTTATGCAATGGTAGGCAAGGCCACAAGTTCGCCAAATGCTGACAAAAGATGAAGGGTGTCACCATAATTGTAGTACCGAATTCCTACCTATAGAGGCGTAACTTTGAAAATGGAATTAATGGAAAACCACTCAATAGAATTTTTCCAGATTTATAAAAAAGGGGTGATTTTTTAGCTATTACCTTTTTGGCAACACTGGTTTAAACAGTTCACGCACGTTTCATGTTTTGTTTTACTGTTAAACATCTTCAGTTTGGTCTATAATTTAACCATGAATCGTCTTACAAACGAACAACGCTTGCAAATTATTGAATTTTATTATCAAAATGCGTGCTCTGTTAAGAAAGTTCATTGCGCGCTTCTTATATTTTATGGTCAGTTTAATCGAACCACTGAAGCGGCTATTCGGGCTATTGTGACTGAATTTCGCACCAAATTTACATTGTTGGACATTAAACCACCAACACGCTTACGTGGAGAGCGAACTGAAGAAAATATCGAAGCTTTATTGGCCACTGTTAATGATGACCATCAATTATCGATTCGTCGCCTTTCGCAGCAATTGGGCCTCTGTTACTCAACAACGTGGAATATTTTGCGGAAGGATTTAGGTGTGAAGCCTTTCAAAATACAGCTGGTGCAAGAATTGAAGCCGAACGACCTACCGCAACGTAGAATTTTTGGTGAATGGACTCTTGGAAAGATGGCCGAAGATCCACTTTTTTATAGAAAAATTGTGTTGAGCGACCAAGCTCATTTTTTGGCTCAATAGGGACGTAAATAAGCAGAATTATCGATTTTGGAGTGAATATCAGCCAGAAGCATTGCAAGAGCTACCAATGCATCCAGAAAAAGTCACAGTTTGCTGCGGTTTATGGGCTGGTGGCATCATTGGACCGTACTTTTTCGAAGATGATGCGAATCGTAACGCAACTGTGAATGGTGAGCGCTACCGTGAGATGATATCCAACTTTTTTTTGCCCAAAATGCAAGAGCTTGACTTGCATGAAGTGTGCTTTCAACAAGACGGTGCCACATACCACACAGCACGCGCAACAATGGACTTATTGAGAGGTGAGTTCGGTGAACATTTTATATCACGTTCGGGACCGGTCAATTGGCAGCCTAGATCGTCGGATTTAACGACTTTAGACTACTTTTTGTGGGGCTATGTAAAAGCTCCTGTCTATAGCGACAAGCATTTATTCGTGAGATACCGGCCGAAATGTAGGAAAGAGTAAAATTGGACTAAGCGGATGGACCATTTGAGGTGCAGTCACGGTCAACATTTGCATGAAATCATCTTTAAACATCAAATTATATGGACCGTACTATTGATTCAAATAAAGATTTGATGCATTTTCCTGAATTTTATGAGTTTTTTTTTTAAAAAACTTTCCTTAGCTCTTAAAAAATTACCCTTTATATTGAGATACTGACTAATAAAATGTGTCCTTAAAAGACGGCACCACGTTTGACTAACCGCTCAATGTTAGGATTCCAGTCTGGCGAGAAGGGAAACCAACTAAGTTGTACTTGAAGTATTTACTCCAATCTACTTAATCAAAGTTCATAATACTCATTTCCACAACGATGGTTTTGTAATCCATATAAACTTGACCTTAGCCTGTTTCGGACCAATATAAAATCAATCTCAATGTAATCATGAAACAAGAACTGGCATTCTAAAAAATATGTACAAAATATTCTTTTTATAAGTCTAAAAAGTTTTGAAATCAATCTCTAGATGAACAAATAAAGCGCCAATTTCTATTTATACAGATAGTTACTACGTGTCAGATAAGCTTACATTTTGCTCTGTTATTTGTTAATTTGTGTGACAGATAGTTCTATGTAGAAGATGTGAATATGCTTACTAAATGAATTTAATGTTTAATTTGTCTATCATAAAATGTTCCGTTTTACAGATTGACACAAAATGAAATGAAATAATCGTTCAAACACACTTTTTTGGCCCAATTTTGAGATTTTTTGACTAATTTTTATTTAATTTAAACTTCGGGATCAGTCTCCTTCCCATCGCAAGGTTCAAGTTCAGAGACCTCACGCGAAGAACGAAAATAGCCCTATACAAGTCGCTTATCATCCCAGTCATGAACGAAACATACTTCGGCGGATTAATGGATCTTTAAAAGTTTGCGATGATTTCCGCATTCGAAGGAATACCGAACTGTGTGAGCTCTATGGGGACACCTGCCTGGTCAAGCGCTTAAGGTCACCATACATGTCACCCGAATACACGAAGATGCTTGAGTAAAAAAAAATGGCAATATGTGACATCCACCACTAAGATGGGACGACCAAGTGAGAGAAGACATTGCCAAGCTTGGTGTGACCAACTGGTGCCAGCTCGCACGGAGCAGAAGCAACTGGAGGGCATTAATTGCAGAGGGCGACCCGTCAAGCGGTTGTGATGGCCAATAAAGAAGAGGAAGTCATCAGAACAACAAAAAAAAAACGAGAAGGCCAAGCTAACTTCGTCTGTGCCGAAGTTTTAATACCCTTGCAAATGATTTAATATATTAGAGTTTTAGAACGCCACCTATAAAATCAACAATTTTTCCAAATAAAAGCCATTTTCCGACCATGGCAGCTTAAATATATAAACCGATTTTGACCAAAACTTGCAAATCTATGTGAAAGCTTATAATATATATTAATAATCGCTGAAGTGAGACACGTTAACATTAAAAACATCAAAATTTTTCTCACTAAAACCCATTTTTTGACCGATCGATCTTATGGCAGATATGAAATATATGCTTGGTTCACTTTTTTGCTCAAAACTTGAGACCCGTTATCCGATATTTATCATCTCTTCGACAAATCGATTCATTTTGCTTATTACTAACTATCTCTAGAAGGTACGAATCGTCTATCTTTAAAACTGTAGGAGCGGGAGGGGGCGTGGCCAAAATTTAAAACAAACTTGATCTGCGTGCAGATAAAAGAAGCATTTGTCCCATACATGTCAATCCTCTATCTCTTACCATCTCTGAGATCTAGGTGTTCATACAGACAGACGGACAGACGGACAAGTCTATATCGTCTTGGCTGCTGATGCTGATCAAGAATATATATATACATAGAAAACCGACATCAGCAGCAAAATGCCAAAAACACTTAGACTTTGAGTGTTGTGTGACAATATCCATAACTTAATGACCTAGAGCCTGCCTAAAAAAGTTCTACGATTTTCAATCAAAAAGGTCACTAAAACAATCACTTTGTGATAAAAATGCGTGGGCACGACGCAGTTGTTAGAAACTAAACCTAAAATAGTTTCATTAAAAAAACAACACCCCCGTTTGATTGCTTTGGGCAATTCAAACAATTGGCGCCTAGTTAGTTAAATGCGGGGGAAAGAATTTTCCCCACTAACATCAGAAGGGCCGATTTCGGGATCCACACAACACTCAAAGCCTAAGTGTTTTTGGTATTTGCTGCTGATGTCGGTTTTTGCTATGAGCTTGCCTTTGCCAAGCATTCATAGCAATTCTGTCATGAGGCAACCTTTGCCAACACACTAAGGACAGGCGCAGACAGCTGATGATTGAACTGGTATTCATGAAATAGCGTTATACTGTCAACCAGCCTCCTTTGTAGTGTTGTGCGTGTCTTGTTTTAGAAAAGTTATGGACAATATCCATAACTTAATGACCTAGAGCCTGCCTAAAAAAGTTCTACGATACCCTTTTTTCTCTACGAGTAACGGGTATAAACATGTACCGAACTTCATTTCTACGGATGATTGGCTTGTTGATAGCCAAGACCTGAATCCATTGTACTACAAACTGTGGTCCGTTCTTGAGGCTATGGTTTGCTCTTGCTCGACAACCAATTATTGAGTCTTTGAAGCGAACCCTTATCTAAGCAGTGCACAAGCAGTGGAGACTTCGGCGTTGCTGGAAGGCACAAGGCATCCATTTTGAATAAGCTGTTCTACGATATGTAGCCATTGAGTGACCGAATGAAAAGAAGAAAAAAGTTTTAAAAATTGTTCATTAGTTTTCATTTTATCACCCAAAAAAACCGTGTACCAAAACAATCGCAAGTAAAAGGTACATTTGCTGTGGAGTGGCACTAGGCTTCGGGCATGCTCCCTTCGTACCACATTCGAAACTTCTCCACAGGCATCAAAGTTATATTGAGAGCAATATTAAAGGCATAAGATAAGTGAAGTGGAGCAGCTATTCCGCCAAATGAAAGAAATGAATTTTTTAGCTAGAATTCTCAAGGCACATTTTCACTTTTCTTTTAGTCACATTTTCTTAACAAACTTGAAGCTGATTGTATTGTTTGCTGTTGATAGATTCGGGAGATCACTGAATTAGCTATACAAACAACAAACTTTTTTGAAATGTTTAAACTATAATGAGAAACACTTAACAGTTCTTTCAAAAATATCAAATTACGATACGCAAAAGCATATCAAATACAAATCATAAGTTTTCACATAAATTTAAAAGATTTAAGGCCAAGTGGAGAGGGTGAGACAGGATAATATTGGGGCTTGGCCTCACTTTTCTTCCAGTCAACGTTTTCTTTACTGTTTGTGTGCAAAAATTAGCATTACTCTGTAATGCTTGGCTGATTGGAAACACTCCCTCGCCTTTGGCTACTTACATACAAATATATTTTCACTTTGTCTATTCGTAATTAAGCGTATGAATTAGATTTTCAAGCTGAACGACTTTACAGCTTGCAGCAAACTGTTGAGAAGGTACAAAACCAACGCCAACAGCAGAAGCGATCGGTTCGGCTCTAAAAATTAAACGTACCGAAAACGGAAAACAGAAACAAGCGAAACAAAAGGCGTGGGGTAAACAAAGGCTGGTGGTGTCTATATATGAGTTATCCATATAACAAAATAAGTATAACCAGCCACTTAGGGCCACCCTTATATGACCAAGATGGCCAATCTGAGACAGCAAATTGAAGGCGATTCGATGGGGTGGGCGTTGTATAACACTTAACAATTGGAAAGTCATACCACAAAACATAATTTTTGTCTAGTTTAATAATAATCACACAAATAATGAGATTTGCTCTACTAAGACAATTTTCCAATTCCACAACAATTACTTTTGCCGTTACAATCGAAACAATTTCCGCGCTTGTTTAGCTACCAAACAAAACTGAGCCAAAGCCAAAGCCAAGCCGAACTGCTGCTGCCGCAGTTGCAGACGAAGTTGAAGCTTAGCACGAAGCTTACACACACACACTTGCAGCCAGGCTTAGTCTAACTCAATTCATTCATAAACAATTGCCAAACTGAGTCATACGTTTTGAGTGATTTGGCAAACAGGCTTTTGAGTGAATGGGCTGTGTTTTTGTTTGGTTTTCGCGCTGCTTTGTTTGCTTACCTTATCGTTATCATCTTCCAGTTCCAGTATGCGAAATTCGAGTAGTTCATTCTGTTCGCGTAAATCATTGGTTTCGTCGTGCAACTGCAGCTGCTGTTCCTCCAATTCCTTTAAGCGCTGTTTGAGCTCATTTACGGTTAGGACAGCCTTTTCGGCACTTAACAGTTCCTGTTTCATCAGCTGCAGTTCAGTTTGTAAACGTTCATTTTCCTTCTGATACATTTCGGCTTCCTTTTGCAGTTTATCCATATCCTGCAGCTGTTAGAAGCCGAAGAGAAGGGAGGAAGATTAAAAATAGTCGCCTAGATATTTGTGGGAAATGTGGAAAACTTACAGTTTGCCACATAACACCGCTGTCCGAACCACTTGATGGCGGTTGTGGACTTATGGAAGGTGGAGCCGAGGATAATGCCGAGTCTGTGTCCGAATTGTGGTCCTGGGGGTTAATAAGGAAAATAAATTTAAGAGAACAGTTATAAAAAAGAAATTAAGCTGAAATTAACCGATTAAAGCAACTGAAGCCGATGATGCACAATTCAAATTCTAAGAATAAATAACTGGAAATTGAAACCCAGAAGTATTGTATATAAAGTGAGGAAGTGAGGAAATAAATACGTTTTCGGTGAAAACTTTTCACACTGAGAAAAAAATCAATCTAAAATCTAGATTGAAAATAATTTTCTTTTTGGAAGAAACAAGATTGAAATACCTTAAAATGAGATTAAGATTCTCAACCACAAGATTTATCGTCTCTCTACATTTCTGTGTAAGTCGGGATTTACACGGTGAAGTAAACTTCATGAAGTTTTTGAAAAAGCTTGCGTTTGTAGGAAAGAAGTATCGAGGGGAAAGCGGTACCGCTTCACCTCTCTCCTACAAGCCAGAGCTTTTTTAAGTGAAGTTCATGAAGTTTGCTTCAGCGTGTAAATCCCGACTATAACTCCAACTGAAAATCTTATGCTGTGTAGTCGGCGGAAAAATTAAATCAAATTTAATTTAATAATCAAAAATTAAATTAAATCAAATTTAATTTTTTATTTGTTAGGAAATAAAAGCATTGTTAATTATACCTCAATTAAAAAAAATATTACGAATCTTAGTTTGAAAGTGGACTCGACTTTGTCATTCAACGATCTTACAATCTGCACCCCTGAACTTTTTGCTTTCCGCCAGCATTCAAACTACTACTATTCCTCCCCATTTAGCTATAACAAATTCTGAACAAAATAATTTATCAAAATTTTTAATCCGAATTGCAAAGTTTGAGAAGCTTTTTCGTGGCAAGTTACTTCACAGCTGGCGCAAACAGCTGCAAAAGTTTTTAAAGGAAACAAGTAAGTAAGTCGGTCAAGACCGACTGTAATATACTCTGTGCCTACAGTACCAGCTGAAAACAGCGCTGCGGCAGCGAACTTTCTTTTGGTCATAACTTGACCAATAAATGACTTGATGTTCAGAACTGGCCAATAGATGGCGCCACTAATGTGACCATTTTAAAACGGTCAAATACGGCGTTGACACAGAAATCTCTAGAGATTTTGCCGACGGTTGGTTTGTAAGACTCTCGAAAAAATCGTCGGTGCCACAGAATTTCGAGAGATTTCATTTTCTAATTAGAGCACCAGTTGTTCCAGTTGAAGTTCCATCTCTAAAAACAGGGCTGAATCTCTAGCCAAAAAATTTATCTTTTTTTAATTATGAGTTAAATTTATGTTTAAATGAAATTTTTTAATTGTGTCACATGATTTATAATGCATTTTTAAGTTATTATTTAAATGTAAGTCATATTCTCCATAAATAAAATGCAAAGTTTAAAAATTTGTTGGCGCCAAACATGAGTTTAACTTGCCAGCCCTTTATCCGCTGGCTGCCAACCAGATGGCGCCACAATCGCTAAACGGCGCCACTGATGTGGTTGGCTTAGATTAACATAAAAGACTTTGGTTGTTTTCTTATTATTGAACTTTTAATGTTTCAACTAATCAAATAATTTATTCGTTTAATGCAATCTATCCTAGAAAATAGCGTTGCTTACATTTCCCAAATTTATTTGGCTTGCTTAAATTGTTTGGGTGGTGAATTTTGCTAAATCTCCTTACAAAACACAGGAGGTTTGAAACCAACCAAAAGAAATTTCTGTGGCACCTAAGAATTGGAATTTGGTTGGAGGAGGTTTATGTGGCACTCCCGATAGAGGGCTCCAATACTGTGACATTTCAAAACAGACTTTTTGGCTATAAATTGAGTATCGTTCATCCGATCTTATCATCCCCTTAGCAGTTCGATTATCTTGATTACTAAATATCTTTAGAAGGTAAGAACCACATATCTACAAAACTTTGGAAGAATTGCGAGCGCTGGAAGGAGAGTGTCAAAAATTGAAAATACACGCCTGTTCCGAATTCCACTTCGGTTTCCGTATAAACATTGTACATTATACATTGGACACTTGTAATAGGGTTATATAAGTGTCACTATATCTACGGTTACTAGATCCAGTTTAAGTCACATCGGAATTGCTTAGACAGTTGAAACCGATAGCTCAATGCCAAGAAGATTGAGTGCGTAGAAAGAGAAAGCATTGATCCAATTTCCTTGACACCTTTCATATAAATTTGTAAAAGTAAAATTTCCAATTCAAACGTTTATACTATAACTGCTGCAAGTATAAGAAGTTTATGTCCCATTCATGTCAAACCTCTATCTCTTACCATTTCTGAGATCTCTTCGGACGGACAGACAGACAGACGAACACACGGACGAGGCTATATCAACTTGGCTGTTGATAATGATCAAGAATATATATATTCTTTAGACGGCTGGAAATGATTCCTTCTCACTGTTACATACTATTGAACAAACTCATTTTCAAAAATCAGAATTTAACTTTTTAACCACAACTATATGGCTTATAAGAATATACAATAAGTATATGTGCAAATATGTTTTCGTTTCTCTCTTCCTCAATAGTAACAGAACATATGTTCTAGGTATGCAAAAGTCTTTTGTTGTTATCTATTTTTAGAATGCTTTTGCATAATTCTTCTTTGGTCATCATTCTTAGTACCGTTATCACACATTTGAGTGGCGAGATTTGATTTTCTTAGGAAATAAGTTTATGTGCAAAAACCAATTAGTGTGCATTTAATGGTCGGCGTGCAACAAATTGGATGTGTTTTGATAAAAAATGAAAAGTTGAGAGTAAATTAAGTAGTTGTTGCAGAAATACAAAAAAAAAATTTTTTAAATTTTCCTAAGAATGCCGCATGGAACACATTTATCAGCTGAGGAACGCGGACGAATCCAAGGATTGAACGAAGGTGGGGCTACCATCACTGAAATAGCTTCCAGAGTGTCTCGAGACAGAAATACGATAGCTAATTTCTTAAAAAATCCAAGCTCCTATGGTCAGATTAAACGCAGTGGGAGACCGAGCCACATCGACGATAGGTGCAAGCGTGAGATTCAGCGCCTGGCTGTAAACAATCAAATGTCTTGTACAGGCATTAAACGTCATTTAGAGCTCAATGTCGGTAGAAGACGGATCCATCAAATTTTAACTGAAAATTGTAACCTTAAACATAGTTCCCGGGTGGCTGTACCTATGCTATTGCCACGCCATCTTAAGGCTCGTTTGGCGTTTGCTGACAGGTACAAATTTTGGACCGAAGAATTCCGAAACGTTATTTTTTCGGATGAAAAAAAGTTTCATCTTGATGGTCCTGATGGCTGCATATGCAAGAAAGTCTCGGCTATGTTTTATTCCAATAAGAACAAACTCAGAAATCTATATTCAATTACTGGAGAGTGAATTAATAGATTTTGCAGACGATCTTTACGAAGATAGATGGATTTTTCAACAGGACAACGCTCCAATCCACACATCAAAAGCCACAAAGGCTTATTTTTCTTCAAGAAAAATACCTGTACTGGAGTGGCCGGCTATCAGTCCTGACTTGAACCCAATTGAGGACCTCTGGGGTATCCTCTCAGCCAGGATTTATAAAGGTGGGAGGCAGTTCGACTCAATTAAGCATTTAAAGTACGCTTTGCTTGCAGAATGGGAGTTAATAAGCAATGAAACTCTCCAAAATCTGGCAGATTCCATGCCAAACCGCCTTGCAAAAGTCTTAGAGGCAAAAGGAAAGCACATTAACTATTAAAGTTGATCAAAAGTTTGAACTTAATACAAAATTTTAAGAACTATATAAAATGCACATATACTTATTTCCTAAGAATGAAATACATTTGTTAAATAATAATTTTTTGTTAATAAATATTGAAGTACTGTAAGGCAGTTCTTAGTTACTGGCTCTAGAGCTACAAGTAAAAAATATACTTGGCTTGAATCGTTTGGTTTAAAACAAGGTTTTTCCAAAAATGTTAATGCACATATACTTATTGCACTGAGGTACAATTATGTAAGAGAATTCTGTCGCGGTCGCTCTGCTGATGAAATCTGAAAGCGAACAATTGCTGCTGCTTCAACTTTGGGGACAGAACAAAATCACCAGCAAAATGAATATCAACGAGAGCGTAAGTTAAAGTCGGCTCTAACCGACTTCGACATACCCGTTACTCATGAAAAATGTTCCCATGTTCCTGCGTTCCTTAGTGTGACCATCCGAAAAGTATGCAACATTTATTTAGGGTGGAAGGGGTGGTAGCGGGGGGGGCTTGCTTCACTTTTTTGCTAATAACTTGAGAACTTTTCATCCGATCTTTATCATTTCTTCGGCAAATCGATTTATTTGCTAAAAGGTACGAATGGTCTATCTTTAAAACTGTGGGAGATGTAACGGTTTTTCCAAATTGCGGGGGCGGGAGGGGGCGTGGCCAAAATATGAAACAAACTTGATCTGCGTGCAGATAAAAGAAGCATGCTGATCAAGAATATATATAATTTATGTGGTCGGAGATGATTCCTTCTATGCGTTGCACACTTCTGGGCAAAATTATAATACACTTTTCAAGTGTATAAAAAAAAGATCACGATATTTATTACCAAGCTGATATTATTTAGTATCAAATCGGCCTTCATCTGAAAAATACCCAGATGATATGTTCGAATATATGAAGTTTACATTGCAAACATATGAAAGTGATATTTTGTCAGATCAACAATTTGATATTTGCTTATATCAAGGATATATTTTGAAATATCAAAGCTATATTTACACAAAGCTATATTCAACACACAGAAACGGTACAGCCTCATACGTAGTTGTGAAATAATAAGAAGTAATGTAAGAGCTTACAAATAATTTAGAAGAATAGGCAAACGTGAAATTTGCTTAATAAAAATTTGATATTGCTTCACAACTATGTATGTAGAGGCATGAGGTGAAAATGCACGCACAATATATATGTATATATGTGTGTGTGTAATATTATCTTAGTGGGTTTACCGCAGGGTGGTATAGCGACTGAATAAAGGCAATAGCCTATCTTTTACAATTTGTAAATTTGCAAATACAAATTGCCAATACAAAAAACATACACATGTACTTCACTTTTACCGTTTCAAATTTTTTTAGGCACCGCACTTTTTCACTTACTTTTCTCACGCAATAACACGGAACGAATGACGAAATTTACAAGAAGAAGCTAGAATCTTGCGAGGATGACTTCGAAGTTATCACGAAGAAAAAACGACCTGCACTCGTTTTCGCGCTTGCTGCGGCGGAGCAGTGAATTTTGTTATTGTTTTTTTCGACATAGACTATAGCTGTCTCTCTCTGATTCTAGCAACGCTATGTGTCTCTCTCTGCTGTAGAATTTCGATGTCTACTTTGATCTCAAATCATATCACTGAGGACTTTTGCATTTCATTTTGAACATTTCACATATCAATATAATATTGTTAGTGTCGACCTAATACTACAGGTTCACATTGATATTAAATAGTTTAACCTTGGTATGACAATATTGATATTATTGAAATTATATTGAAATACCATCTTGATATTTGATCTTATTTTTTTCTGTGTACGACTTTGCGATAGCTGATGACAGCAGTTGTAGAACTGCTAAACTGTGCGTCTTTAAATGTAGCAAGGTTTATGTTTGTGGGAAATAAATATTACTCTGGATACTAGGAGATATGAGAACTCGGCATCCTCGGTAATCACTATCTTTCCTAATTCCGATAGAAGTGATTAAGTACTTATCTATATTTATTTGCCCAAGATCGCTTTAATATGTTAACCTTAACGCGAATGCTCTGTTAATTAACATAAGGGAAGGCTATTATTAATAGCCTATTAAACATTTCTTTCACTAAATAAGGGGTATGTCGAAGTTGGGAAGGGCCGACTTTAACTCACGTTTTATACTCTTTATCAAAGGTATATTAAGTCAGTGCATGAGTATGTATCGCTGCTCTTAGCAGAAACTAGCGGTTCGATACAGTTCTGTTTTTCATTTGGCTAAGGACCGAAACTAACAGAACCGTGTTGTTTCGGGTTGAAAAGTAAAATTTCCATTCCAAAATACCGACCCACCTTTATACACAGATCAAAACTTCAGAAGAAAGAATAAGAATTTTGTTGTAATCGAACTTTTTGAACTTTTGTTTTTACTTGTGCTTACCTTGGGCTTAACTGTTGCATTACTCAGCAGCGTGGTCATCCAAGTGTTGGCTCCCTCTACTCCACCTGCTCTTCCTCCTCCGCTTCTGATCACCTCTTCTTGCTTAGTTTTCATTGTGTTTGATTTATGCACATTCTTTGTATGGTTGATTAGCTCAATGTTCTTGAGTTGGGTTATCTGTAAAGAAGAATGAAGAAATGTCAGCACGGCGGTTGATGTCTCTTAAAGAGTTGGATGGTTGGTCGCCAGGGGCAATTAACAAAAGATTGTGTCTTTTATCTGGTCTATGCTTTGGTCTTTCAGCAAGTGCTCAGAACACGCGTCGTTGTTCCACTTGTCTGTCAGTGTGCGAGAGTGTAGACCAGTTAACAGTTATGACTTGATTTCTTTGCGCCATAATGTTGGAGAAAGAAAACGCCAAATCATTACAATGGACACAGGTTGCTTTTTTATTTGAAGACAAAAAGGTGAGATCATTGACCCACCGACCGAATATGTGATACAAAACATTGTGGTTAAAATGGTACAAGGATTTGTCGTGCTGCCCTTTAAGTTCACGATCTCCACGCACATTCGATGAGTCATTATCTTCATCATGTTGGGATCCATCACGACTTTTATTTTCATGGTCACGATATTTTGTCAGCTAATTAGTCCACTCAAAACTGAAATTACTTTCCAATCAGACCCACCTAGTTGTGTGTGTTTTACACGTTGTCTTTATATAACACCCATTAGACGCATAATGCAGCATTATGCTAATTTGTAACGCCGTCCGAGAAATCATTAATCAATTGTGAAATGAGTGGGGTACACCCAAAAAAAAAGCACAGTGCAATGACCAATCGGCTCTCTCATATACATAAGAGTATATCGTTTTTATTTCCCAACAGCTTCAAGCCGTGCATACTCAATCAGTGAGTGCCCAGGGAGGCCCAGTGCCCAGGCCCAGTGCCCAGGCCCAACTTGGAGTTGGCGTTGGCGTCGCATGCCTGCACGTTGGAAAACAAAAACGATCAGACTCGCGCTAACAGTTATGGTAATTTCTTGAATCGAATCCAAAAGAACGTTTTTTTGCATAACGGAGAGTTAACGAACTTGATCAACGTGCCCGGCCAGATTAGATGATGGCTCTATTCAGATGGCTTAAACGAGATTGCGCTAAATGCAGCACTGAAGTTGCGAGACCCAACTGCTTAAAAGGGGATTGTGTGTAAATCTGTCTGTGCCATATGCACACAGACTCGTCGTCGCCTGCATGTGTGTGTGTGTGTGTAAGTCTGCTGTTAGTTTGTTTGTTTGCACCAGCCGCACAGGCCGGGTGATTGTGGATGATGATTTTCCTTTCTGCAGACAGGTTTCACTCGATCAGCCAAAGACGGAGATGGAGACGGAGACTGCAGTTGCGACGATGCGACGTCGACGTTCCGGGTTCGAACTCCCTCCCCACAAAACCAAGGCACGATTACGTGTCAAAGCAGGCAGCCATCAAAAGGCATCGACAATGCTTTATATATAGGTAGGTACATATATTTTTTCTTTCTTGTATTTGCATTTGGCATTGTAATTCAGGTTTGTCTGAGCTTTGATTTGATCTTGCGAAAGCGAAAGTTTATATGCGCTAATGAATTATATTGTATATCTGGCCAATCTCTCGATCCAGCCAAGCATAACTCTTTGGTGTTGTCTGCGGATAAGCTAATTGAACTAATGAATGGACATGTCAACAGTTGACATATGTTTCGGTGTATATATGGGACATAATCTCATTAATTTGTTTTTGATAAAGGCAAAAAAGGAATGCCTTTCCCTTTCTTTCAAAAGGCTATTAATCAGTCAGTTCAGTTGGAGACATGACATGTCTACTGATTTTTGCACTGATGAACTCAGTTCTGCTTTTCAGGACTATCTTAAGGCTCTGGCACTAATGAGTTCTGGACCGAAAAGCATCTAGGTCCATTCAGAGACCTTAATCTCATCGAACAGTGGGGCTTTCTGCGTTTCTTATTATCAAAAAATTACTTCTGAATAAATTGATACGTTAACAGGGTGCTTGAAAAATTAACTAGACTCTTGGAATAGTAGAAATTTTATATAATTAGAAAATATTATAATAAAAACTAGCTGACCCGGCAAACGTTGTTCCACCATATAAATTGCTTGTAATAAATATTTTGGTAAATATTTCGGTTGTTAAGTAACGCATTAAATCTGCTCACATGCAGCTGGTATTTTATCAGGATTGATAACAATAGCGTGATTGTCACTTTGCAATTCGTGCATGAGTGATTAAAAGATTTAAAAGGGAGTCCAGCTCACCGACGATGCGCCTGGAGTTAGGCGAATTAAGGTTATTGTAACCGCAACTTGCATCCACACGATTGAAGTCGGTGAGCCCATAAAATAGATTTGCAAAAATGTTTGTATTTCGCTTGGAATTTGCAACAAGGAGCCCTTTTGATTTAGAAGGTTAAATCAATTGCTGACCAATTGCCGATGTATTGTGCATTATTTCTGTTGCTCCGAGCGAGGTCATTTGAAAGCATGTATTAAATCTACGAATGGATTTCAGAAACAGGTTTGAAACGGATCCAGAATCCGTGCCCATGAGCAAGCCGTTTAATGGTTCTGGTGGCGTCTCAATTTTTGGTAGTTATACTTTTCCTGATGCGCAACTCAACCCGGCAAACTCATTTTAGAATTTAAGCGCATGACAAATGAAACATTCTGTGTCATTAGCACCAAACAGGTCTTTCGGATGAGCGGAATATTCGATATTTGGCTCATACTCTTAATGTTCGCTGTATTGTTGGCTTTATCGGTCAATTGTTCTGCGTATGTTAACATCTGACCGGCGCGTTTGTCTTTACTCCAATTATTGTTGTTCATTTCGGAAAGCTAGTGACTCTTGTGATTGAGAAGAGCGCAATTGCGATATTCTGACACGCGTAATTTCATTTATTATACCCTTGCAAAGGGTATTATAATTTTACCCAGAAGTTTGCAACGCATAGAAATATTCATTTCCGACCCTATAAACTGTATATATTCTTGATCAGGGTGACGAGCTGAGTCGATTGAGCTTTGTCCGTCCGTCTGTCTGTCCGTCTGTCCGTCTGTCTGTCCGTCTGTCTGTCTGTTTCTACGCGAACTAGTCTCTCAGTTTTAAAGCTATCGAGCTTAAACTTTGCACAGAGTCTTCTTTTTACTGCACACTGCTAATATGTCGGAACCGACCGGATCGGATGACTATATCTTATAGCTGTCATAGGAACTATCGGTCGAAAAGTGGGTTTTATTTAGAAAAATTGTTTGTTTTAATGCTGGCGTTCTTAAACACTGATGTATTAAAACATTTGCAGGGGTATAAAAACTTCGACATAGACGAAGATTGCTTGGCCTTCTCGTTTTTTGTAATTGTTGATCTGTTCTTGCTGCTGCAACATTTTGCATGTTTGTTGCTGCATTCGTTTATGGCCCAAATAGCAACCCCTATGTACTGCTGCTTTTGTGTACTGTAACACCCACAGATAGGACAAATTGAAAATATTTGTGATATGAATTGATATTTTAGTAATTTACAAAATAATCACACAATAATAAAACACTGAGTGACACAGATGAGCAGTCTGCCGAGTCGTTTATTCAAAAGAATGTTCTGCAAAGGGACACCCAAATCACCTTACGTTACGAACTATACACAGAGGGAATAAACGCGTTAAGAAAACAAGTTGCCTTCAACTTAAAATAAGAACAGAATGTTCTCTAATTCTAAATGTTCTTGAAATGAGTAAAGTGGTTCTCAATCGGATAATATTTGCTTTTAACAACATCAAAACTGGTTTTCAAGAACGAGATATACATTAGAGAGAGAGCGAGTGAGAGCGAATTGGCTCTCTTGTTGATCTCTCTCTTGTCAAGTTCATAAAGCATCAGCAGCCCTCTAGACGTGCATCTGCAAAACTGTTCAACAGCTGAATTGGCTAGCGCGTCATTCCATACGTTGGATGCATAAGGTAAAGGGCTCAAATCCCAGTCAAGTCCGAACAAATTTTTCCGTGTTTTTTTTTTTTAAACTTAAATAAAACGAGTTAGGTGGAGTTGGGTCGTTGAAGCTATGTTTCGGATTCCTATGAAATATATGAGTGGCGGGAGAAGCAGCACGCGCACACATCCAAGAAGTCTTGTCTCCCTCCACGTCCAATCAAAAGAGGTATGTGCCCGTTCCCTATTCCACCAAATTGTGAGGAATCCGCCCAAACCTGGTCCAAGTGCAATCAAATTTTTTTCCCATTTGATGAATGTTCTCGAAATCGGACCAAGACTAACTCAAATCATGTTCTCAGAAATGGAACAATATCAACACGATTTGAGTTTTTGCGATCTCAAAAAATTGTTCTTAAAGTAAGAACATTGCACTACATGTGAGAAAACCCGTTCATCCATACTTCTTGATAACGTTTGTGCTCATATGAGTCCAATGACCTCGGTTTTTTCCCTCTGTGTAGTTAAAAACCTGTAGTACACCTGCCAAAATACAAAAAAAATTCATTTAAATAGATCAAGCCGTTTCGGAGGAGTTTGCTAGCAAAAACGTGATACGAGATTTTTATATATTATATATAGACTAGAGGAAAGCAGGCTTCGGGTCTAAAGTTTGCTAAAGTGCGAAATTTTGTGCGAAAACATATAAAATCAATATTAAAATATACTTTAAGGCCTATTTACTATGTCATCCCAAGAGCGTTTTGACGTATTTAAAGCTTCTGAAAAGCAATGAAATATAAAAAATGTTAGACCCAATTGGGATTTGAAAGCCCAGCCTTGCACTCAACACGAATGTAATTCCATCTCATCGCACACCACCATCGCCCTAGATTCCCTGCCACAGGTCTAAAATGCTACTTATATTTTTCCGTACTCGCTAAAAGCTTGAATTGTGTAGATTTTTCTGTAATTCGATATTGAATTTTCAAGCTTAAAGATTAAAAACATTTAAAATATCCCGACTAAAATCAGTATCAGTTTTTTCTTGGTATCTATATTACTGTCGGAAGTATTAAATGGATAATTTGTTTATTAAGTTGATCCGTAGCCCATTTAATTGGTAAGCAATATCTGTTTATGTATTTCAAGACTTGGTGTAAAGTTTGCTCAGGTAGCCTTAAAACTGGCGGAGCTTCGAAATTTTTGAAACATTTTTGGATTGTGCATAAAAAATAGGTAAATCGCACCTACACAGAGGGAAACAGCAGTTCAGAAAATAAGTTTCCCTCAAATTAAAATAAGAACAAAATGTCAAACATTTTGAGAAAAAATGTTCCAAACGTTTTTGAAATTAGTAAAGTAGTTCTGAACTCAACCACCACACAGAAAAGAATTTATAAGAAGAAGTTAAGACTTCTAACTATAAAAGTAGGCAATGATGGAATGTGCCAGCACGCCATTGCAATTGATGTTCGTTAATGCAAAAAGCAGGTCAAGTCAAGTCCTTAAAAAATTGATTATGCTTTTTTTGTGAGACTTATCTGAACCAAGTCTAGTGGAGTAAGAGTTTGTTGTACAGCAATGTCTATGATCCAATTGAATACGGAAGCAGCACCAGCCTATCCAGCGCTTTTAAATAGTATTGCCGGCCAGGGTTGTAAGCCGGTTCGGAGTTGAACCGCTCTGGAGTCGAAGACTCCGCCATTTTTGGGAAGTCCAAACCGCACCTGAACCGGAGCAGACCACTTTTTTTTGTTCCCGAAACGGAACCTGAACCGGAGCGAAAAATAGTTGAAGGGGTTCAAGTTTGCCGCTTCTCACAATTTTCAAGCCTTGGAATAAAAACAGCTTGCAAAGTAACATTTTGCTTTATTTTATAATATTCAAAGGGAACTAATAAGTAAAAGCTTGAAGAATGGTAAATAAAACCATTAATGATTTTTTTCCATGTTTGTCTTCTAATAAGAAGATGAAAAGCAAAGCTTTAATGGTTTGAAAAAACTATTATTGTAAAGAATTTAACAATGTCGCAATTGTTGTATTAGCTGTTCCTGCAATACAAGTATCAGTCTATCGCACTTTTCTACTCATATATTAGTTTTATTCTGCGATAGAGTCAGTAATAATAAAAGATTGCTAGAAGACACAGTAATGAATAATTGATGCAGTGCATTAACTGAGGTGGAAGAATTTGCTTCACTAATACAGAAAGGCCGAAACGGGGCACACATATACACAACATCTTCTGTGAATTTGTTTTGCACTTATGATGCCTAGCATGAGATGGCCTCTGACATCTAGGCAAAGCCTGCTGATGAAAAAACCGCGAGTCTCTTGGAACAGCTGTACAGTCGACCATCCTCCTTTGTGGTGTGTGTGTGTGTGTCTTGTTTTGAAAGTTATGAACAAACATAAATTTAAAATATATAGAATGAACGGTTGCGCAGTCGACTCCGCTTCTGTTAAAAACTAGTCAGCTGTTTGCTCTCACTTACGCTTTAAGAGTGCATTTGAAAATATATCCGGCTCGCTTTAAACGCTGTGATTTTCTTTGCGAAATCTTCCTATGGAAGAGTCTCAATGTGGACTATCGCTTAACACTGCTATAAAACTCATTGCTCCATTACTTATTGACCTGGGGTCTGCTAAAACGTTCGATGATCCAAGCTCGAATATTATATTATCAAGCCTTACTGAACGCGCTCCGTGAACGAAAACCCAAAACGTTTCGCGGGTTCGAACCCCAGTGTGAACTCCTGTAGATTTTTATAAGGTTTGCAGCACTGGTGCTGGCCCTTCCCTTCCAATCCAAAGAGATATGGTCCGCATTCCAAAGTTCAAAAATCTGAGGATCTGCTTATACCCTTATCCAAAATGAATCAAATTTTTATACTCTGAACCAAAGGTATACAGAGTATATTAAGAAACGAGAGCGTAAGTTATAGTCGGCTCTAACCGACTTCGATATTCCCGTTACCCATGAAAAAACATGTTTAACAGTGTACCCGCGTTCCTTAGTGCGACCATCTAAAAAGTATGCAAGTATTTTTTTAGGGTGGTAGCGGGAAGGGCTTGGTTCACTTTTTATACCCTTGCAAAGGGTATTATAATTTTGCCCAGAAGTTTGCAACGCATAGAAATATTCATTTACGACCCTATAAACTATATATATTCTTGATCAGGACGACGAGCTGAGTCGATTGAGCTTTGTCCGTCCGTCTGTCTGTCCGTCTGTCCGTCTGTCTGTTTCTACGCGAACTAGTCTCTCAGTTTTAAAGCTATCGAGCTGAAACTTTGCACAGAGTCTTCTTTTTACGCACACTGCTAATATGTCGGAACCGACCGGATCGGATGACTATATCTTGCTGCCACAGGAACTATCGGTCGAAGTGTTTAGAGAAAAACTTTTTGTTTTTAATGTTGACGTCTCCCACTTCGGCAATTATAATTCTTACGCTTTCACATAGATTAAAAGTTTTTGTCCAAATCGGATGACTATATCTTATAGTGCCATGGGAACTATCAGAAATTGGTTTTAATGAGAAAAATTTTTTTGTTTTTAATGTTAACGTGTCTCACTTCAGCGATTATTAATATTATACGCTTTTATACAGATTTGGAAGTTTTGGTAAAAATCGGATTACTATATCTTATGCGTCAAGGAACTATCGGTCGAAAAGGGGTTTTAATGAGAAAGCCTTTTTGGTTTTAATCTTAACGTGTCCACATCAGCGATTATTAATATAAACGCTTTTATAGATTTGGAAGTTTTGGTCAAAATCGGATGACTATATCTTATAGCCGCCATAGGAACTATCGGTCAAAAAGTGGGTTTATTTAGAAAAACAGTTTGTTTTAATGCGTTCTTAAACTCTGGTACAATATTAAAACATTTGGAAGGGTATAAAAACTTTGGTTACGAAGTTCTTCTCGCTTGCTCTATAACTTGAGAACCGTTCATCCGATCTTTATCATTCTGTCGGCAAATCGATTCAATCTACAATAATTACTAACTATCTCTAGAAGGTACAAATCCTCTATCTTTTAAACTGTAGAAGATATAACTTTTTTCCAAATTGCGGGGGCGGTAGGGGGCGTGTCCAAAGTTTGAAACAAACTTGATCTGCGTGCAGATAAAAGAAGCATTTGTCCCATACATGACAAACCTCTATCTCTTACCATCTCTGAGATCTAGGTGTTCATACAGACAGACGGACAGACGAACGCACGGACAGACGGACAATGCTAAATCGACTCGGCTGTTAATGCTGATCAAGAATATATATACTTTATATGGTCGGAAATGATTCCTTCTGCCTGTTACATACATTTGCACGACCATAGTATACCCTTTTTACTCTACGAGTAACGGGTATAAAAAAGTATATATAACAGAAAGAAACTAATACTAGTACTATAGAGTACTATTGATCAGCCCATGTCCGTCGATCTGTCTGTCCGTCAGAGATGGTAAGAGATAGAGGTTTGATATGTACGGATATATACTCTTTATACTTGCAGCAGATAAGGTTTAATTTCAATTACAAAGTTTTGAAGACAGGTGGTTTGTACCTTCTACTCACATTTAGTAACCAGTATTATATATCTATCCGCCAAAAGTATAGTGGAGATCGGATAGGGGAAACAAACAATTATGATGGGTAGTACCGGCCGCAGCGGCGATGGGCAGCACTTCGCCCACTTTATGTCTTTTTTGACATTTTGTGTGGCTAAAAACTTAAATTAATCTGATATAAACAAAACTTTGAGACGGGCTTGACCGACTTTCTTATTGGGTTTCCCAGTTGAATTTAAAATGTTCTTGAAAACGAATTGATTCAACTCAAATTAAATTCTTGAAAATGGAATAATATCAACCTAAATGAACTCTTTGCTTTTAAAAACAATTGTTTTTAATTAGAGAAAATTGGACTACAAATGTTTTTGGTAGCGTTTGTGCTTATCTTGCCTCTGTGTACCTTATTTTTGCATTTTCGACGTATTTAGAAAAAATTGTATTAATATGAATTTAATAAGCGTGCTCCTAAATTGAACCTAAAATCAGTACCAGGTTTTTCGGCCATTAAAGTTAGTTAAGTAATAATATAAGTAGTATGTAATAATATAAGTATTTAATGGATAATTTGTTTATTAAGTTGAGCCCATTTATTTAGTAAGCAATATTATTCAATTGAGATTTTTAATTTCAACGAAAATGTGTGCCGCAGCTGGCGCCCCAGTCGACGCGACGCTTTAAGTGCGAAATTAAGTGATTTAATTTTAGAGCAAACATTTCAGTTCGAAGTAAAAGTAATGCGAGAAATAAGTTATTGAGTTATATTGATCGAACACTCTCCCATACGACGGATTAAAGACTAAATTAATGGATTTTTATGTTGAGTATGCACTTACATCTTTACAACGTACATAAGTTTGATTAGCTAACGTACATTTAAGCTACATATTTTATTTGGAGTGATTGGTTACATTACGTACAGCAGTAGACTACACTCTATATAAAAGTGTTCCTAATAGCCTTTTCACAAGGAGCGCAGCATTGTCGAAGCTGCGAAAACCTGCAGCATTTGTTCACATCAAACATGCAGCTTTAAAAACAGATGGCAGCTGCTACTACATAGAATGCACTCGGCAACGATAACCTAATACAAGTTATATGGTTACACAAATGAAAACAGTGCTGGAGTTTGAATTTTACGACTTTTGAGTAACCGCCCTGCCTTCGTGTTTCCCATGAAAACAAAATCTCGCAGCTTCGACTTTGACAGATTTTTCGAAGTTGCGTTTGTTCACAACTGTAAACTATGTTTTCGGACCCAGAGCCAGCTAAACTCACTAATTAAATTTTAGAAAGGTCGCCAGATAAATTACAAACCTATATAAGAAACCGAAGTGAGCAAAAATTTCAAGAAACAACGCATAAGTTTTTATGAATGCTTGCATTCAAAATTAACGGTCAGTTCTAAGCTCGCTCAAAATCTTCAAGCTTTAAGCTCAAGCATTACCACCAACAAGATGGAAGCTTCATGGCTTGTCTATTTTTAGTTTTTTTGTTTTTGCGGTTCCCAGCTGATCAAAGCACTGATTGTATTGAAATTATGCTTTCTTCAGCGAAAAGCCTACTGAAGATTCATTCTGGAGTATGATGAAACGGTACTGTACAGGCAACCAGCTCTTTTTGGTGTATTAATGCGTAAGTAGTTAGTAGTTGTGAACAAACGCAACTTTTTCCGACCTAGAGCCAGCTAAACTCACTAATTAAATATTATAAAGGTCGTCAGATACATTACAAATAAATATTTAATATGTTTGTTATAGTGGAACAGAAAATTTTGAAATAAATCGCAACTTTTAATAATGTTTTATTTTAGTGCCTTTTTTCTTTATTTTTATGGTCATTATTGGTCATTAAACATTATCCAAAGACTGGTATGTAAATTTGTATATAATCACCTAGACTTTTGACTTAACCTCGGTACCTTGGACTGGGCGTGAGTACAATGTCCCCAATGCGCTGCATAATGCCAGTTGTGACACTACGTAAATATTATTTCAATCTTTTATTTGAAAGAGAAGCAGACGTAAATTTTTTATTATGATATTTTTACATTACTTGACATTTCTAATTGGGGCTTGATTCATACAATACTACAAGATGTGGAATAAACTTTATAGTTTTCCTTAATCTGTTAAGCTAAGGTCCCACAGGCAAATAATTTGCCCAAATTTTCATGTGAAAATTGACTAAATAGGCAGCCAACTAAGGGAAACTTTTTGGCTATTTTTGATCAAATTGCTTACGTATGGAACCATAGTTTTAGTTTTAAGTTGTGCAAAATCTGTAATCATGGTTATTTAGAGAAATTTTTATGAAAATTTTGGCAAATTGTTTGCCTGTGGGACCATAGCTTTAGGCTGCCTTCACACTGTTCGACACATGAGACATGATAGTCTAGTAGTCCTGCTTTTTGTAAGATTTTAAGTTTGAAGAGCTTGTCAAATTCATAGAATTTCATAGGGAAATGCAGGCCTACTACAATAGCATGGGTCATGTGTCAAACAGTGTGAAGGCAGCCTTGGATATCAAACTATTGATGCATTTATTTTGAATTGAAATTTTTGTTATATTCTACACGAATAAAATGAATTAAACTCATCTCAGAAATAAATTGTTAGAATAATAAATCCGAAATACCAGTTTTTATGACAACCTTAAGCCCAATTTGAGGCTCCTACACGGAAAAATATTTTCGTTGGTTGAATCTACCAATTCTTACGGTAAATTTTAGTACGAAATTTTAATAAAAGTTAGAAATATTTTGTATTTCAAGCTCAGCCCTAATAGAACATACAGTTCTATGGGTACACTAAAAAAAAACAGAACGATTCTGCCCTAAAAAAACGCTCTTGATTTAATCCTGTTTCAGTCAAGATTTTGGTAAGAACAATTTGCTCTTGAAAATTTTTTTCAAAAATGACCGTTAAAAATTCAGAAATAGAAATAAAGTTCTTGATTCAAAAAAAAAAGGTTTACTTTAAGATCATTTCGTTCTTAAATTCAAAATTGACCGTTAAAAATTCAAAAATAGAAATAAAGTTCTTGATTCAAAAAAATAGGTTTAATATTTTAAGATCATTTCGTTCTTCTACAAATCGCTCTTAGCTAACATAAATTAGTCCAGATCATGCTAAATGCATGATGGAGCTCTAAAAGATCTTAAAAAATTTCCGAATCGTGCTAATCGTTCTTGAAATCAAGAAATTAGGGGTTTCTAAAAACGCTCTTGAATCAAAAATTCCGTACTTAAATCAAGAATTTTCTGACTTATTTAAGCTTTGAAATTGAAAGTTCTTGATTTAAGTACAAAAATTCTTGATTTTTCTCTCAGTTTACTTACTATTGACAACACACGAATCAGACTGTCACTCTGGAAAACAATCGAAGCAATGAACATTTCTGGGAGAGCCTGGTGAAAAGAATATTCCTAATGGCCAGTATTTTTGGGGATTAGGAAAACAATCTGGTATGGGATGTCAGTTAATGCCAAATTTTGATTTCCCATTTCTTTTGTTACGATTATTGAAAGAAATAACCACAAAAAAAAATCGAAAAACTGGCGTCTTCCTGGAAGAAACTATGCACATATCTGATATTTTAATTTAAGTGAGATTTCTACACCATTCGCTAGTAATGTCTGCCCGCTATTCATTCATCAAACATTTCCGAGGCATGAGCGGAACTCATTGTGAAGCGAGTCAAAGCGACTGCTATTCGGGTATGAGCAAAAAGGTTTCTCAGAATAAAATCAATTATTTGCCATTTGAAAGGGTTTATAACTAAATAAAACGCATATATTACTCTATCTTCTGAATGTTGTTTATTAAAGTATGGGGTTTTCCTTTTATACAATTTTTGGTTTTACTACAAGCCAGAGAAACGTCTTATTACTATCATGGTGTCCTTCCTGGGGGTTGCCCCATTTTGTAGGTTCTATTTTTGTGCGCCTCTAGCTTGAAGTGACCTGTGTGGTGGCTTCTAATGCACTGTTCTAATATCTTTGGGAACATATTGCAGGGAGGGCAAACAAATTGTACTTTTACTTTACATGTACTGTTTAATTATTTTTGAACATAAATATTGCAGAGGGCAACAATTTGTATTTTTGACATATATATTTTCTCTTCGATAGTGGACTGTATTTTAAAATGTTGTATATTTCTATAGGTTTTAACTTTCTTGCTCAGATTCTTTTTACATTTTTATATCTTAACATTTTTATTTAATTCAACGTATATTTTATTTAATTTTTGATTTACATTGGTTTTGCTTATTTCTAATATTGTTGTTTTGTTGAGTCAATTTCATTAATGCCATGTTTATTTAAAACATCTTGCGCCGGCAAAAAAACAATTTATGTATAATTTATAACTGAACAGCTAATCGGTGGTTTGCATTCCATCTTTGTGGTGAAAAAATTTATCCTAATTGCTTCTTGTTTGCATGTGAATGTTTTTAAGTACATAACTATTGCAATAATTATAATTGCTAAAACTAAAATCAGGTGCAGAATGTCCACTGACGTTGTGCACATTCAAGCCCCTTCAACTATATTCTCCTTTTTCTGTTCTTCTATCAAGTTTTTTAAAAAATTTATGTCCCTTGTGTTGTTAATCATAACTGTTGTTAGGGGTTTGACTTCATCCATTTTTACCCAATCTGATTTTTTGTAATGGGAAACGAAGGATTTTGAATTTCATCTTTGGATGATACTGCATACCCCGCTGTCATCAGGTGGTTCTCATGGCGCGCAGTGCAACCTTCTTCTAATTTAAAACCCCTTGTGGTGCTAATTTTATGATTTCCCTTTGATTGGTTGCCACAATTCACTTCTAATTTGGAAACGTTATATATTTTATATAACCAGGAATTTGGGAGCGACAGTTCCGTCCAAATGGTTTCTGATGTAGTTTGTTGAAACTCACAATTTGGATTATCTGACTGTTTTAATGCTGATATTTCACAAGAATTATCGGC
This sequence comes from Lordiphosa stackelbergi, assembly GCA_018904235.1. Classification (NCBI taxonomy): domain Eukaryota; kingdom Metazoa; phylum Arthropoda; class Insecta; order Diptera; family Drosophilidae; genus Lordiphosa; species Lordiphosa stackelbergi. The sequence goes on along the minus strand of JAEIFU010000311.1, from coordinate 92,269 downwards.
TGCTGAACTCCATGCCCAATGACCCTTACACATTAGATGATCATTACTTTGACGAGCGCATTTGTTGAGCTCTGAGTCTGTCACCAATACGTAAGCGTCAAGATTATAATTGTACACCATGTGCTTACTTTTGATTCTGGCTTTAATTGTTTTTCCATTTTTTATAAATGGTATTGATATTAGCTTGTATATTATTGATGTTTTCTTGACTAAATAGTGGAACTTCTGTCTTAATTATGAGTCTATGGTCTATTAAAATGGCATGCCCTTCCATTAAGTTGTAGACCTCACGTAATTCTTGAACCCTTCTTGCCTGGTAGTTTTACCTTTGGTGGTAAGTTTCCCTTAATATTTTCAAGTTCCTGTTTAAGCTGTTTTGGTCTTAAAAGTTGGGGGATTTATTTTCCCATGATTTAAATCAAGTACTATATCAGTAATGGCTGCTAAGTTTTTTTCGCAATCAGCTATAAGTAGATTAACTTGATCAATTACCATCTGATAGGTTAAAGCGGCTCTCTGTTTGCATCCTTGGCTTGAGCAAAAACCGATCTAACTTGTTTATATGTCTCTCTATATCTTTGAGAGCTGCATTCACCTCATCTGTTGTTTTCTTTAATATATTAACTGTGAATCTATTAATGAAGTCTGTTTTTTGTATAAACCATCTAACGTCAAGTTGGTTGTCGTGTAAGTTTTCCATTTTTTCTTCAATTTCCTTTCGGTCGGCTGCATCCATTGTCCCGAATAATGTATGATGTAATGATCCTACAAACTCAAATGGTGCTCTTTTAAACCGTCTTGGCCCTATTAAAAACGTTCGTATTTCGATTGCAATTGTTCGTACTGGATTTCTATCGCTCTCAACATAGTTTAACAAGACTCATCATATTTTTCTAGTGATTGACACGTCCATCTAAGTAAGTATAAAAAATCTGGAATCGTATGCAATTCTCTCATAAATGAACTCAAATCATAATATATTATCATATTCCATTTGGATGATATGATATCTATTTTTCCCATTGGATCGAGGTAAATCATCGTGTTGTTTTCTAATGGTTTTATCATTGATGAGTTGTTTATTAATCCTGCAACTGATGCAGAACAGCTGTTGGCCATGAGCATTATTAAAAAGCTAATAACCATTATAGCGTTTACCTCTTTTGACGTTTTTTTCCTGATTCTTCGTCTTTCTCTGTCTCCAGAAGAACTATTTTATGAATTGGTCTCTTAATCACGCCATTTTGAGTTTTTATTTCCACTACTCTTGTCTTCCCATCTAATCCAGGATATGTTTCCTGAATTCTACCTAGCGGCCATCTAGATGCACCTGTATTTTCGTTTTTAACCAAAACGATTTGTCCTTCCTGCAAATTTGGTTGTATCTTTTTCCACTTAAATCGTTGTTGAAGTGTGACAAGATACTCATCCTTCCACTTTTGCCAGAATTGAGTTTTCATTCGGCTCAACATTTTCCATCTGTCTATCGATGAAATTGCCCTGTCTTCAATTGGTTCAGGAATGTCCAATAATGGTTTCCCTATCAAAAAATGACCAGGTGTTAAAATGTCGTCAAAATCTTTGCTGCTATCATTTTGATAAAGTGGTCTTGAATTCAAAATTGCTTCAATCTGAGCTAGCAAGGTACTTATTTCTTCATAAGTTAAAGTGCTAGCTCCTATTACCCTTTTCAAATGATATTTTACTGATTTCACCCCGGCTTCCCAAATGCCACCAAAGTGAGGAGCTGCCGGGGGAATAAAAATGCCATTTAATTAGTTCAGATGTCCAAACTGGTGCTATACTGTTCATTTCCATGGCCTTAGCGAAGTCAGCATGAACGATTCGTTCTGCCCCAACAAAATTTGTGCCATTGTCAGAGTATAAGTGGGCACATTTTCCCCTTCTTGCTGAAAACCTTCGAAAGGCAGCTAGGAATGCTTCTGTTGTCAGATCACTGACTGCTTCTAAATGTACTGCCTTTGTACTCATACACACAAACACTGCTATATACCCTTTATAGGATTTATTTCCTCTGCCTTTGGATACCCTTATATGAATTGGGCCGGCGTAATCAACTCCTGTATGAGTGAATGGATTTGAAATCTTTACTCTAGCTTCTGGGATTTGTCCCATTATTTGCTGCTGAGTTTGATTTTTATATCTTGTGCATTTTACACAATGCCTGATAATCTTCTTGATTGAATTTTTTAACCCTGTTATCCAATAACTTCTTCGTATCATTGTTTCCATTAACCTGTTTCCTCCATGCAGTGTTTCTTTGTGATTTTTAGCTATCACTAAGTTTGCCAGATGCGACTTGTTTAAAATTATTGGATGTTTCTGATTATATTTCAAATCCGCAAAGTTTAATCGCCCACCGACTCTCATAATACCTTTTTTATCTAAGAACGGGTGTAACGAAGCTAACTTGCTGCTTACGTCGATTTCTTTTGTATGTTGTAATTTTTTTATTTCATCTGGAAAGTCTGTTTCCTGGTGATGTTTTAATATGATTGTCTTTGCTTCCTCTAAGTCCTGAATAGTTAATTCACAGGACTTCCTTTTCTCTTGGCAACGTCTAATAAAAATAACTACATAAGAAGTTACCCTTACTAACTTATCAAACTGGCTGTATTTTTGTACAAGCGTATCTAAAAAGTGTGTTCCAATTTGAGTAAGGCAATGAGAGTAGCTTTTTTCAGCTTCCTCCTTTGGCCAGTGTTCTTTTGATTTTTCCAACCATTTCGGTCCTCTCCACCACAATTCATAATCTTTTACAATAGTTTGTGTGGTGCAATTCCTCTGGACGCAATATCAGCTGGATTATCTTTGGAACCAATATGACCCCAGACTATGTTAGGCATTTGTTTGTGGATCTGTTCCACTTTAGATCTTACAAATCGGTCTTTGCTCTTTTGATTTCGTATCCATGCAAGTGTTATTGTGGAGTCACTCCACGCATATACATTTTTGGACATATCCATTACTGTAGATGCTTTGAGCAACAGCTCGGATAACAACCATGCTGCGCAAAGTTCTAACTTGGGAAGTGTTTTCCTATTCTTAATCGGATTCACCTTTGTCTTGCTTGCGATGATTACAACTCCCGAATTAGACTTCCCATATAACACTGCTGCGAATGCTTTTTCTGACGCGTCGGCAAAACCATGAATTTCCAATGGTTCATTTAATGTGGCACAATTCCATCTTGGAATTGTGATTTCCCTGAACAGCAGGTAGGTTTTTTATAAACTCCAACCACTCTTTTTATAATTTGATCATTCAAAATTTCATCCCAACTATATTGAGACAACCATAATTTTTGAATGAACAATTTAGCGACTATTGTTATTGGTGATAGCCACCCCAGGGGATCGAATATTCGTGCCAATATCGATAATGCTTTTCTTTTTGTAATTTTTTCCGAGTCGTTTATATTGATTTTAAACGTGAATTCATCTTTGTGTGGGTTCCACTTCAAACCTAACGTTTTTATAGTTTCTTCATCGTTTATTTCGAACGTATTCATTTCTTCTGAGTTTGGTATAGCGGCCATTATGTCTTTATTATTTGCTGCCCACTTCCGCAGATGAAACCCGTAACTTTCTAACTCTTTAGCTATCTCTTTTTGAATCCTTATACATTCAGAAATGCTATCTGCTCCTGACATAAAATCGTCCATATAAAAATCCATTTTGATTCTGTTTTTAATGGATTCGTTTACGCACCGTTCTGCTATTTCCTGTAAGGATCTTGTGGCTAAAAATGGTGCCGAAGCAGTACCGTAAGTCACAGTTGTCATCTGATATTCTTTCATTGGGTCCTTATGATCTTTACGCCAAAGAATTCTTAAATAGTCCTGATCCTCTTCTGCTACTTTTATTTGTCTGTACATTTTTTCTATGTCTGCAGTAATGACATACTTCCAGTTCCGCCATTTCATTATAATTTCTAATATGTTATTTTGAATATGCGGTCCTGTTAATTGTATATCGTTAAGACTTTTGCTATTAGAAGTTTTTGCGGAAGCGTCAAATACTGCTCTAAGCTTTGTAGTCAAGCTGTCTTCTCGAATTACCGGTTGGTGCGGCATATAGTATTTACCTGCACCTGTCGTTTCTGACTCTTTCATGTGACCCATTTCTAGGTATTCTTCCATAAATTTTACGTACTGCTCTTTTAATTTTGGGTCTGCTTTAAATCTTTTTTCTAAACTTATCAATCTTGCCATTGCCCTTTTTCTGGAATTCCCCAAACTTTTATCTTCTAAAAATGGCATTCTAACAATGAATTTTCCGTCATCGTCTCTTGTTGTTGTTTCTTCAAAAAACTTCATACATATATCGTCCTGGCTTAGTTCTTTTTCAGCTGGTATTTCTTCCATTTCCCAAAACTTTTCCAAGTTTACTGTAGCAGCTGTTTTTATTTTCTGATTACCTTCAATTTTTACAGGACCTGACAGGATCCAACCCAATTCTGTACCTTGACACAACATTGTGCCTTCTTGCTTCAAACCTTGTTTAACTATTTTAGGCATCAAATCTGACCCAATTAGGATGTCTATTCGACTTCTTTGGTTGAATAGTGGATCCGCCAACATCTCATTCTTCCAGATATCTTTATTATATTCAAAAGAATTTTGGGGTTGCGGATTCACTACTTTTGGCATGACTAATGCTTCAGTGTCAAACCGGGCATTGCTGGGGAATCTGGGTCGGATCTTTACACATACAGTTGATTTTGAAACTCCAACAAGACTGTCTCCTATTCCAAAAATTTTGTTTACTTTTTTCTGCCTTGGCAATTGCAAAATTTGAGCTGCTTCTTCTGAAATAGCTGTTATTTGTGACCCTTGATCTATCAGAGCTCGCATTATTTTCCACTCTCCTGAATTCGTCATTACTTCTATTTGAGCCGTAGCAAGCAATGTTGTAACTGACGAGTTTTTTATCATAAGAGAGGACTTTGGTTCCTCGTTTTGGTGCAATAATGAATGGTGTCTAACTGTGCACTTATTACAAGTTTTTATTGGTGCTGAACATTTCTCATAAAATCTGTGCCCCAGACATTTAAAACAGAACCTAAGTTTTCGCACTGTGTCCAGTCTGTCTTGGATTGATAATGCAGCAAATTTGTAACAGTTTGAGACCGTATGACCTCCAGCATTGCACAGAGGACACACGTCACTGCTATATTCTTTTTTCTGTGCTCGTTTTTCATAACCTGGAACTTGCAAGGTTTTAATTGCTTGCAGATGTTGTTCCAGGAATTCGAACACATCCTCTAGCGTTTGAATTTCTTTTAACTTTCTGATCGTCTGCTCATAATGCTGTAGGCCCTTTCTGTCAAATTTTCTTAGGATTATGCGCGCTAAGAAAATATCTGCCTCTTCTATTTTAATGCCCATTCCCTTTATTGCATGTACGCACTCTCTAGTGGTATCGAGCAATTGTTGGACACTTTTTTCTAAGTCACTATTCATTGTTGGCAGATCCAACAATCTATCAAATAATTGCGAAAACAGTTGTCTTCTGTTCTCGTATCTTTCTTTGAGGATTTGTAACGCTGTATCATAATTCTCCTCTGATATAAGCAAGTGCTGAATTAGTTTGCTTGCTTCTCCTTTCACTAAATCTTTCAATCTTATTAATTTTTCTTTCTTTCCAAGTGCAACGTCTTTATCGATCAGATTCGAAAACGTATCGATAAAGGCGGACCAGCTAGAAAGATCCCCATGGAAGGGGGGTATATTAACTTCTTTTAACTTCAACCGGCATTCACTTGGCTTTGCTTGTATTATCCGAGTAGCCTCATTTTGATAATACAAGCTTACCTTCTCCCATTCATCTTCCACTATTACCTGTTCCTCAGGGCTGCTTTGCAGTGTTGTCAACCCTTCAAATAAGTTCTGCAACCTTTTAAATTCTAAATCAAGCATTTCTTTTTGAACAGAATTTTCTACCTTTGCCCTTTCGTCATTCTCTATTTTGAGATGAAATTTGGCTGTTGCTCTAAAAAATCTGTTTTTATTATTCTCCCAAATGGAGTTATTCACGTTGACTGTATTGCCTGCATTTTTTTTTTTTTGATTTCGTTAAGAATTCTATTTTTTGTAGTAAAGTGTGCATTAAATGTGTCTGCACTAAAATAATCTGTTTCTTTTAGTCTGCTTTGATTTTCAATAAGAACCGTATGCTGGTTCTCAAAATGTGGCCATATTTGCTCTACCTGAGATTTGTAACCATCATCTCCTAAACTATTTGATTCCCAATCCTCATGGAATTGGGTTAACTTTTGGTTATACTCGCTCTGTCTCTGCAAAACCGCCGTTAATTGTTCCCTTGTTAACGTCATATCGAAAAAATTTTTTTTTTTTATTTTATCTAGAAATCTTTATTGCTCAACAAAACAAGTTTTTGATAATAATCTATTCAAGATATACTAAGAGAACAAAAATTTATCTTCTATTTTTTATATATTCTTTACAATTTTTCTTTCTTTTCTTCTTTGTTTTGGTTTTTTAGTAATTAATTACTTTTATTGCAACAGCGAATCCGCCTTTCGTTGCAGCGGTGCCACGTGGGCACTCTACTTTTATTTATTTAAAATGTTATTTTTCTTTTTTTGTTACTTTTTTACTTAGCTCATTCTCGATTCTGATGACCTCTTCCCACATCCGAAAGGCGACTTGGTATGGTGGTGGGGGTGTGGCCTTGATCTGCTCCAGAAGTGCAGCTCTTCTCCTTCTGTTCCTCGCCTGGGCTCCGCCTCTCCTTTTGGGGATTTTTGAAGCTGGTATTCGCACCAGACGCTCGGGTGTTCTCTGGCGAAATTCTCGCCGATTTCCTCCGTACGCAGGGCCAATCCCTAACGCTCGGCAGGTTGTGTTGTGGTGAATTGGTCACCGATTTCCTCCGTACGCAGGGCCAATCCCTAACGCTCGGCAGGTTGTGTTGTGGTGAATTGGTCACCGATTTCCTCCGTACGCAGGGCCAATCCCTAACGCTCGGCAGGTTGTGTTGTGGTGAATTGGTCACCGATTTCCTCCGTACGCAGGGCCAATCCCTAACGCTCGGCAGGTTGTGTTGTGGTGAATTGGTCACCGATTTCCTCCGTACGCGGGCCGAATCCTAACGCTCGGCGGTTGTGTTGTGGTGAATTGGTCACCGATTTCCTCCGTACGCAGGGCCTATCCCTAACGCTCGGCAGGTTTCAAAAAGGATCCTTCCTTTCCACAAATCCTTAGGCCTTTTTTCCTTGTAGGCAACTTCACTGCCGTTTACATGGAAGCCTTTTTTCCGACCTGAGCAAAATGCCGTTTAATGTAGCAAGTTCTGCCTTTACAGGGACGAAGGACCAATAAATAAAACGCATATATGGTGCGAGTGACTAGCTCCTCTTCTAGAAGCTGAATGTTTATTAAAGTATTGAGTTTTCCCTTTTATACATTTTTTGGTTTTACCCCAAGCAGAGAAATGCCTTATTACTAACAGATGTGTCCCTTCTTGGGGGTTGCTTATTTTCTTAGGTTCTAATTTCTCTTTGGGGTGGGTGTTGAGAGGACCGCAGGTAGCGGTCTTTAAGCACTTGTTCAAATATCTTTGAACATATTGCGGAGGGCAAACAAATTGTATTTTTACTTTACATGTACTGTTCAATTATTTTTTAGACATAAATATTGCAGAGGGCAACAATTTGTATTTTTGCATATATTTTTTTTTCTCTTCGATAGTGGACTGTATTTTAAATGTGTATATTTCCATATAGGTTTTAAACTTTCTTGCTCAGATTCTTTTACTTTAGTTTTATTTTTAATTTACAACAAAATATGTTTTGTTCAGCCAATTCAAATAATGCCATGTTTATTTAAAACATCTTGCGCCGGCAAAAAAAAAACATTTTTGTGAACTTAATTTATTTGGAATGATTTGTATATGAATTTTGCGTTTTGAATATTTAAATTTTATGCAACAGCGAAAATCCGCCTTTTGTTGCAGCGGTGCCACACGGGCACTCTACTTTTTTATTTCAATATTTTTTTTTTTAATCTGCTTCAACTGCGACAACTTCTTCTTATCGGCCGCATGGTATGGTGGTGGTATCAGCCCAGGCGTTTTCGTCTGCTTCGCGCCTGGACAGCGCCTCTCCATTTTTCGGGACTCGTACCCGTTGCTCCTCCTTCTCTTCCTTCCTTCTTCCTGATTAAAGGGCACATTTGCCTTAGTTTGCAGTCCTCCTTACGCTGGGCAGTCCCCAACGCTTGGCAGGCCACTTTTTTTGCGAATTTATCGCCGTTTTCCCCCTCACGCAGGGCCAATCCCTAACGCTTGGCAGGCTACTGTGATCCTTCTCACGACCTTAGGTTTTCCGCGGAATACCTTTCTCTTCCTTCCGATCACCGCCTTAGGCTATCCTTAAATTTGAATGCCTTTTTTCCGACCTGAGCAAATGCCATTCAATTTAGCAAGTTTGCCTTTACAGGGACGAAGGACAAATGATCATTAAAACGCAAATACGCTTGCGAGTGATCCGCTCCACATCACGAAGCTGAGTCTTACGCATGTATGGTGCGTGTGACTCCGCTTCCAGAAGCTGAATGTTTATTAAAGTATTGGTTTTTCCCTTTTATACAATTTTTTGGTTTTACCCCAAGCAGAGAAATCCTTATTACTAACAGATGTGTCCCTTCTTGGGGGTTGCTTATTTTGTAGGTTCTATTTTTGTGCGCCTCTGCTTGAAGTGACCGCAGCTAGCGGTCTTCTAATGCACTGTTCAAATATCTTTGAACAATAACATTTACCTTGAGGTCTCTTCTCTCGTAGTAGTAGTCCATGGCTAAGCATATTTTCATTTCATATTTATTATTATTGTGCACAATTCATTCATAGAAAACAATTAGCCGCAAAAAACTTGCTGCTTGGTCTTTGGGTAGTTTTCACCGTGGTAATTTCACTAAAATATCAAAATTTATAGACGCATTGACGGTAATTTGCATATGGTTCACATTTCCATTTCACACACGCCCCGTTTTTGTAGTTGTTGTTGCTGATTACTTTGCATATTGGAAACGTCTACGGCGACGACTATGTCTTGTTTTAGCAACATCATCGACTTCATCATAATCATCATCAGCAACAGCTTTTACTGTCGTTTGGCGAAGCGATGGGAAGATGAGGAGGATGACTAAATTTTTGCAGGCAGCATAGACCCAAAACAACATACTACATATCGTATTTAAAATAGCGTTAACAATTTTTTTTGTGTTAAAAGCTTTTCACTGACCCCAATTGGAGATACACCACACAAACACACACACTTTTCCCCAAACTCTCAAAGTGTACGTACATTTAGTACAAATTTATTGACATGGTTGCACTTTGAAGCCAGGCAAATGAGTAAGATCGCTGGCCGACTTCTGAGTGCGGATTAACGAGTCAATTGACAAGCGCTAGATTAGACCGATATGCTTCAATGAGTCTTACAGACATATATGTATCTACTGAAACGATTACTCGCCCAGTTTTAATTAATGAACTGTAAAATTGAAATCGTTCAATGGAACGTAGGGCTATTAATTTTTGCCAATTTGGTGAAATTATGGAAAAAAAAAAAGAAAGAAGACAACTGTAAACTTTGTTTTGTTTGGGCAGACAATGGAAGGTAGTGTGGTCTGGGTTGGTTTAGTTTTCATTTTGAGAAAATTTCACCTAATTATGCACTATTTGAACTCTTTGCCTTTCGCATTTGATATGTGTTGCATTTTTTTAGCCTACACTTGACACTTGGGTGTATGAACCGCACGATATGTTAAAGTGATGAAACGTACGCTTAAGAATGCGCGCGCGCATGCGCACCTGCTTGCAGGCCTACGAACTGAAACTGAACTATCAATTCCATTCGAAAACCAAAACAGCCCAGTCAAGCGAGCTGCTCCGCGGCTCTCTTCTCGTCACTTCACTCTCAATCAGGTGAGAGAAAGTGAGTGTGTGAGGTGCAAAAAATAAAAGAAAAACCGGCTTCCAATCGCTCTCTCTCTCTCTCTCTCTCTCTCTCCCTTGTGTTACACTTGCCGCACTTGCCACACTTGCATTAGCTGCTGCAGCAGGTTCAGGTTATTTTACCCTGTACCAAAGGTACAATGAGTATAATAGGCTTGTGCACATTTGGGTAACAGGCAAACGGTAGATTTTTCTACCCCATAAAGTACATATATCAGGCCTATTCCAGTATTTGATTTCGAATTGTTAAATGCTCCGACTGTGTTTTTCGGCTTTTACTTTCAAAACTCGATTTTTAATCATTCGAACCTCTTGATGGCAAAATGTTTTTGCCGATTTCTTTAATCAATTCTTAAAAATCAGAATTCTTGCCAATTCCGATCAATCGGAAGCAAAGCGTTACAACATTAAACGGTGTCAAAGAATCAAAAAACAAAAACGAATTTAGACTAAGAGAAAAATCAAGAATTTTCGTACTTAAATCAAGAATTTTCAGTTTCAAAACTTCAATAAGCCAGAAAATTCTTGATTCAAGAGCGTTTTTAAAAATCCCCAAAATTCTTGATTTCATGAACGTTTCGGATATGATAAGCACGATTCGGGACTTTTCTAAAAACTTTTAGAGCTTAAAATAAGCATGATCTAGACCAGTGGTGCACAAACACACACTATCAAGCTTTGCGATGGTGTGTGTAGCAGCGAAACACGAAGCAAACGTCATTATGTCAAACATGGGCTACAAACATACAAATAAATGTGTGTGCGTGCTATTTATAGAGCACACATATTCTCTCTCTCTATGCGTGTGTCGGTTGCGACGCCGGCAGCATTTTGACTTCCTATCCCATGGGGTAAGAAAAAAATGTTTTGTGCACCACTGATCTAGACTTATTTATGTTAGCTTAAAGCCGGGTATCCAGCACCGCGGAATCTAAAAATTCCTGTCAAACTTCATATAAAAACGAGAAAGGCAAAGCTAACTTCGTCTGTACCGAAGTTTTGATACACTTGAAATAGCTTGTCTCAACGGTTAGCGACTTTGACCAAACTTCGCAGATCAGCTTAAAAACATTACATTTTACCCATGACCGTGTTTGAGAGCAGTAATATTGAGAACAAAACAGTTTTTCTTACTAAAATCCATTTTCCGAACGAACATTTGTATGGCAGCTACAAGAAGTAGTCATCCGATCCGGTCGGTTCCGACATATTAGCAGCGTGCAGTAAAAAGAAGACTCTGTGCAAAGTTTCAGCTCGATAGCTCCAAAACTGAGGGACTAGTTCGCGTAGAAACAGACAGACGGACAGACGGACGGACGGACAAAGCTTAATCGACTCAGCTCGTCATGCTGATCATGAATATATATACGTTATGTGGTCGGAGATGATTCCTTCTATGCGTTGCAAACTTCTGGGCAAAATTATAATACACTTTTTAAGTGTATAAAAAAAGTGGCAGGAATTTTTAGTTGGCCTTTTCGTTGCTTGTGTATCCAGCAACATGAACGTAATCCACAGTTTCTTATCGATAGATGGCATATCGATAGCGTGTGTGGATGGAGAGAACAGCTGATGCACAGCGCAGGAATATATTGCCAACAATTATTTTGGATGTGATGAGCGAACATTTTGGGGCGAATGCTTTTACAATTTTTTATTATGAGCTGTCATCAGGCTGGGGATGGTGCCAAAGGCTCACTTATGCCAAATTGATGAGGCCGCCAGAGGGACGCTGTCCACAGAGTCAAATATCGGAGAGATGTCGTTGTTTAAGACGCCTTCTCAATCTGTGTGTCGCCAGATCGTAGGCAAATCTGTTGGAGTGGTGCACCAATTGGTCATGATTCCTGCTGGTGTGCATATTGGTTTGGACGCATAATGGCAAAGCGTCCACACCGCGGTATATACATATGTATGTAGTTGTATGCACCACTAGTTTCTTGAGGGCAGTGGATCATGTCGTACCCCATAACGGGATCGCCCAGATAAACCGCTACTAGGACTAAGAAGCCAATGCCGTAGCTAGTGCTCTAGTCACATGGACTTTTCCGGTCAACCGGAGGTCCAGAGACATGCCAAGGTACCGCAGTATCTATATATGGGACTCTTGATCCTAGGAGTCGCACTTAAGTAATTTTCGTATGGTGTTTATTGGCTACGGCCCATCGACCAAAACCGGCCACAAAATCCCTTATATAAATGCGAATGAGTTTAGGCATCCTACGATGAGAGACTTCATTTGATTGGCATACAACCAAGAGGTCATACTACTTTGGAGAAGATTGCATTATAAAGTAATGCAGTTAACAACATGCTGCAGTGATGTTTGGTGCCATCCGGGACACACTGCAAAGTGTCATGCCATCGGTTTATCATCCCCAAGTATAAAGTGTGTAGCACATACTCCGAGCAGCATGCTTCCTCCAGAAATTCAAATAGTTAGCCGTGCTTAACAGCTGATTGATCAGAGTGACCTTCCACCTGTTAGGTGCATGGTCACACTGTTTTAGTTGTGTTCCACACACGCAAGAAATAAATAGCAAATTCCTGACAGGAATTTTCCGCAGTGCTGGATACAGGCCTTAAAGCGATTTGTACTTAAAGCAGTGGTGGTCATGACGTCAAACATGAGCAACAAGCAAACGAACAAATGCCTCGTGAGCAGAGGCGTCCACCTTCAGCTCATATGAGCCGAGTAAGATAGTCGTGTTTTTAAGCAAACGTGAGCCGAAGTTATGGTTGTGTGAATCGGTGAGCACTGCATTGCTAGTAAATCGCGTGTTGTCTGGAGAAATCTCTCTTGTTCACCAACACAAGCGCACTTTTTAGTTCGCCCCATTTGGCCGGCTCTGCTTGTGGAGAGCAGCCGCTGAGCGTGGTACTTATAGAACACACGTATTCTCTATCCCATGGGATAGGATTTTGTCATTTTGGGCACCACTGTCTTAAAGTAAGAGCTCTTTTTTACATCAAGAACGAAATGATTTTAAATTAAAACTTTTTTTCTTGAATCAAGAATTTTATTTCTATTTTTGAATTTTTAACGGTCAATTTCGAATTTAAGAACGATTCGTACTCAAAGTAAGAATTTTCAATTTCAAGAATTCAAATTTTCAAGAGCGTTTTTCTAAGACCGAATCGTTCTGCTTTTTTGTTTGAGTGTAGCTTTAGTTTAATATGCTGTTTGTAGGCAAAATGGTGGAGCTCCAACAAATAAACCATTACCGCAGATTCTACCTCTTCATAGAAGAAAACACTTTAGGAACAGAAAATAGTCCATATAGGAACAGGTCTGGCGAATAAGGTGGCTGCTCTCACCTCATTGCTTCTTAGTAACTCGAATTTGCTTTCAGTAACTTGATAAACTTTCTTTTCCGTCACTCGAACAAACCAAGATTAAATAATATTCGCCATTGATTGTACAAACATTTCCTTTCTCTATAACATCGATAATTTTTGTCAGGTATACTCATTTAGAACACGTATAGCTAGTTTCAATATTTGTATCCTCGTCAAACACGAGAGCAAAAATGACTTGCAATTCAGTCCCAAAACAATCGTTTTTGTTTCCATAGTCTCTAAATCCTTTGAGTAATTCCTTTTTGGTCATCGATTCATCAAAAGACGATCCCTTTTCAGGCTAATGCTTTGAATATTTCTTTTGATTCAGGAGTAGACTAAAAAACGATGGGTGATGATACGACTTTAAAATTCCTTTAAAATAAACCCTCGATTGAAACATCCTCACTTCGCTGTTTGTACGGTCATCTATTACCATTTTATGGATTTCTATTTGATCATTTGAACTGCGCCATAAACTAAAATATTTAATAGCCTTCCTGTGGTTCTAAGAAATCCGAAAAGTATGCAAACATTGAAACGATCAAATCGTTTATAGCAATACATAGGCAACAAACCTTTTTCTATTTGAAAGCTCTACAGGGTATAATAAAGTCGTGCCTGATCGACTTTCCTACTTGTTTTTGCTTTTGCTTTTATTTATGGTTGCGGCGATTGTTGTCTTTTGGCCATACTCATAACTAACGTAAAATTATATCATAGATCATGCCAATAGTGCATAACCAGATACAGATACATATCGTTTTTTGTGTTTTCGTTATGTTTTTTTTTTGTTTATAGCAAGTTCAAGTGCTACACCTCCACTTACAATAGCACTCACCTCACTTGCAACTTGAGCCTGGCGTTTGGTTTCAGTTTCGTCGTTTTTAGTTGTATTCGTTGAGGGTTTCTTCTTTGGTTTTTGGCTCGTTTCGTTCGTTTTAGATTTCGTTTCATTAATGGTTGGTTTCTTGGCCAATTGCATGGCCCTTAAGTCCTTCTTCAGTTGTCCTATATTACGTTCTTTGGTTTTGATTTCCTCTAGCTGTAAAAGAAACGAAACAAAGTGGATTTTTATTTGGGAAGTATGTGAATATGCGCGTATGAGATAAAAAGTTGTCGTGCATTCGCTTCAGGTTCCCATTCCCTCACACGCAGAGTGCGTAACTTACCAAACGTGTTATTTCAATTTTGGCTGATTTTTGAATGTGAGTCAATCGGTTTTCATATGCATTTTTCAATTGCCGCATATCGGCAGCCTTGAGTCTATCAGCCTGACCCATAATCTGCAAACAAATTCTCATACAGTTGATGAATTGTAGATTGATTGAAGGGAGTTGGGGCGGGGTAAGCCATGCTGTTAGTTTGCACTTTGCGATTAGAGTTGGCCATTTCCATTAACCAAACGAGGCAGCACCACATAGCTTAAAGTAATATTGACCTAACGTCCTTTCAACTGATATATCCGAACAAAAGACATTAATGAAATTGCCATACTGCGGTGAGTATAAAAACAAAGGTTTCGCCTTCCATTAGGATACAGTAGTTCACTTACCATGACAGTCAACTGGTGGCTTCTTTGGCTGGTGCCAGTTTTAGGGGTTTCTGCTCTTGGACATATACCTCTAAACATCAAGCAGAGTTCTCACTTAATGGTCGAGTTCAGTCAAATCTTGTGCAGGGCCCGCGTCAAGTTGATTTATGTCTACTTTGAAAATCAAACTTCACATCAGCATACGGGCCAGATATTACGTGAAGTGACCAAATGTGATATATCCTATGTATCACTAAGGTAATTCAATTTTTAATAAATAACTAGCTGTAAACCCGGCAGTGCCCGGGTCCTTTGCATTAAATGGACTGGATATTATTAATAAAAAAAAAAATATAAATAAAATCCATTTAAAGTTAAATTGATCTGAGATTTTCATCCCATAAAGTTAAAATCGTCCGAACGATATAAATAATGGAAATTACAATATCAAAAATGGGATACGATAATAAGTCACATTATACATTCCAAATGGATATTAAAAATGGGCGGGTGTGTTTTTTTTTGTGTACAGACTAAATTTCACATTTATATCTTAAATAACTTCTAAGATATGGCTCTGGAACCATTTTTTAACCGGTTTGCTAACGGTTCGATTCCGGTCCTGATTTAGTAAAATATCCAACTTCATATTACCAACCTACGGACCAAATTTCAAGGTCATAGCTGAAATAACTTCTGAAGGTTCTGATCCAGTAAAATATCCAACTATATACAACCCATCTACAGTGTTAAGTTCGAAATAATAACTTAAATAACTTCTGAGATGTGGCTTTGAACCATTCTTTAACCGATTTGATAACGGTTTTATTCTGCATTGTAAGTCTATTCTGTACTTAATCCAAGAAATTATTTACTTAAACCAGCCTCCTTTGTTGTGTTGTGCGTGTCTTGTTTTAGAAAAGTTGTGGACAATATCCATAACTTAATGACCTAGAGCCTGCCTAAAAAAGTTCTACGGTTTTCAATCAAAAAGGTCACTAAAACCATCACTCAGTACGATCTTTTTTTTAATTTTTAGGCTAACTGTAAGTACGAAACTTTTGTTCTCATTTGAATAATTTTAACAGTCGTTGTTCTATTCCAGAATTTTTCGTACCTAATTTAAGTACATCCAAGAACAAAACATAATTGAAATTTCAAGTACTAAACGGTATAAATTCTATCCTGATCGATCTAGAACTCCACCAGTCGTTTTTTTCTCATTTGAACTGGGTGGCCCATCTAGTTTTTGGAATTTTAACTATTCATAATTTGACTTTAAAAAAACGTCAAATGTTATTCGGAAAGCGATTAAAATTTAATAAAAACTTTGACATTTCCGAAGTGGGTCGCTACTCCAAGCTTGAAAAAGTTGGGAAATATTAAAAACATATTTCCAAACTGTGCGAAATTTGAAAAAAAAAAATTTAACAAAAAAAAATTCTCAATTTAAAGCAACCAAAAGAAATTTCCGTGGCATTTAAGAATTGAAATTTGGTTGGAAAGGGTTTCTGTGACACCCCGAATAATACCCCTTTAAGGGCAGAAATTCCGCAAAAAAGTTTCAAAAAAGGCTCACATATTTTGAAGTTAAACTTTGCTCATTATAAGCTCACTTCGGGCCAATTATCATCCAATTCGGGGACATCGTGCCAGAAAATATATATTTTTGCTTGGAATACCCCATATATTATTGATTAACATCAACAGCTGAGTCGATATAGCCATTTCCGTCTGTCTGTATGAACAGGTAGATCTCAGAGACTAAAAGAGCTAAATCAAGCCAACTTGAAATGTAGACTCCTATTATCTGCACTCAGACAAAGATTGTTTTAAATTATTGCAACGCAGTCTGCTACTGATTCTCGGACACTCAGAGAAGATGGAAAGGTTACACTCGGCAACGAGGTCCAGTATATTGAGGTCCAGTATTGGTGGTGTATTGTACGAATAATTTTAGCGAACATATCGCTCACTTACTTCAATAACTCAAAATAATCCATTTTGAGAAAAACGCGTTTAAAGTTCTCAATGGATTTAACATAACGATATGGGGGGATTTGGGTGGAATCTGTGTGGGATCTGTATGAGGATCTGGGTGGGAGCTGGGCGGGATATGGGTGAGTTCTGGGTGGGATCTGGGTGGGATCTGTATGGGATCTGGAGGAGGATCTGAGTGGGAGCTGGGCAGGATATCGGTGGGCTCTGGGTAGAATCTGGATGGGCATGAGGTTGAGATCTAGGTGGTTTCTGGGTGGGGTCTGGGTGGTATCTGAGAGGGATCTGGGAGCGATATGGGTGCACAGAGGGAAAAAATCGAGAACATTGGACACAAAATGAGCACAAACGTTATCAAAAAGTATGCATGAACGGGTTTCTCACATGTAGTGCAATGTTCTCACTTTAAGAACAATTTTTTGAGAACGCAAAAACTCAAATTGAGTTGATATTGTTCCATTTTTGAGAACATGATTTGAGTTAATATTGTTCCGTTTTCAAGAACATTTTAAACTCACCTGGGAAAAAAAATTTATTGCACTTGGACCAGGGGTGTGGGCGGATTCCTCACAATGGGGTGGAATGGGAAACGGGAACATACCTCTTTTGATTGGAAGTGAAGGGAGGCAAGACTTTGGCTAGGTGCGTGCACCTGCTGCTTCTCCTCTGACCCATATATTCCATCGCTTCAACGACCGACCCCACCTGACCTCGTTTTATTTAAGTTTTTCAGAAAAACAAGAAAAATTTGTTCGGGCTTGACTGGGACTTGAGCCCGGTACCTTATGCATTCAACGTATGAAATGACGCGCTAGCCCAATTCGGCCGTTGAACAGTTTTGCTGATGCACGTCTAGAGGGCTGCTTATGCTTTGTTGAGCTGACAAGAGGGAGATCAAAAAGAGAGCCAACTCGCTCTCACTCGGCCTCTCTCTTGTATATCTCTCTCTTGAAAACCGGTTTTGTTGTTGTTCAAAGCAAATATTATCCGATTGAGAACAACTTTACTCATTTCAAGAACATTTAGAACATTCGTTCTCAAAAATTTTGAGAATATTCTGTTCTCATTTTAAGTTGAAGGCAACTTATTTTCTGAACACGTTATTTCCCTCTGTGTGGGATCTGGGAGGATTTTGGGTGGGATCATGGAGGGATCTGGGTAGCATAAGGGTGGGATCTAGGAGGGATCTTGGCGGTATCTGGGTGGGATCTGGGTATAATCCGGGTGGAATCTAAGTGGGATCTGGATAGGATCTGACTGGGATCTGGTTAGGATCTGAGTGGGATCTAACTAGGTTGGATCTGGGTAGTATCTGGGTGGGTTCTGGGCGGGATCTGGATGCGATCTTGGTTGGACCTCATCTTGGTGGTATCTGAGTGGGTAGAACATCATCATTTAACTCTGGATCAGCACAATAAACAAGACTTCTTAAAAAGTGAAAGAACACTGCAGCAAGAGATCTTGATGCTGGTTTTCTACTCCCTGTTATTTTTCTTCTTTCGAAAGATTGCTCTTACTGATTGATATACCATTAAAAGCTTGTGATTTGAAAATAAGTTCTAAGTCTAAGCATCATGTTTCACATCAAAAGCCCCGTGAGTGTTAACGAAACACAGACCTTTTTTATTACGAGCTAATCTATTAAAATATTATAAATTTAAAATGCTTATTAATAAAATTTGAATATATGATGTTTTAACTGAATGCCTAAGTATGTTTACGCCATATCGACTGCAAGACATCCGAGATATGAAGCTTTTGCATTAACATCAAAATTAACCAGTAAAACGATATTGCGACATATTTTGATCTCACGTGAAAAGTATAAGAAATATTAATATGAAACTTTTGCACAAAATAGTACACAATACAGTCAAAAATCTAATTTTTTTAGTTATGCCAGTCTTGAAGTAAGTGAGCGAAATATAATTTTTATTAAGTATGCTCGATAATAGTAAAATAACAACTTATTTGCATACTTTGGGGGCTACACAATGTATAGAATCGTTTGTGAACTCGTAGAGGTACTAAGAATTTAGTATATCTTTATTGAAAAAAATTTTGTAGAATTGTTTGGTATAGTTTATTTCAAAGTTAAGGAGTAGTATTTTTCAATAATATCAAACAGTAAACAAAAAGAATAGGCCCCCCACAAAACGCGTCTGAAAAGTTTCAAATTAGTCAAATAGTTTTGCAATTTTAAGCTCATCTTACTAAAAATTTCGACTTGATGGACAATTTCTGAAAACAGACTCGTGTTCAGCATGCGAAAATGATCTAGAATGACCACCAACCCTTCAATATACTGAAAAAGTTTAATTTTGTTGCCTTGTTTTATCGATCGATCAGTATAAAATAAAATTAGAAAAGAGCCATTGAAAAAGTTGTGCAAACAACTATGGCCCTGACTGCGTACAGACCTCTTCATTGTCACAGATGAACGACTTATCATCTCTAAGGGATCAGAGGTGTGTGGTAACTGATGCAGACTGACAAGCTCAAACTTGAGTATAAACGCTCTCATTATCAATTCGAAAGAACTGGGCATGCTCCCATTTCAAATTAGCAAACTAAAGACTGTTTTGAATCTTTTGAAATCCGAATAATAATATATATTCTTAAAGGCAAAATTTATACATGTATAAGATACGTTCGTTTTTTTATTGAGCTGATGAGAATATATAAAAAACGTTAATTTAACGTTAATCGAGGTATACTTGAATTTAAACTGCTGAGGAAAAAGGTTTAAAGCCGTTATCTTCTCTCTTCCACAGATCTCAAAATCGCCCCATGGAAGTGGTCAAAGACGATGGCATGGTTATGTACATGGTTATGATCATTACCAACACCTCTCAACCTCTGGAATTGTCGCTCATAAGCAAGAAATCTGCAGCCAAACATCTCTCCCATGTCTTTTTACTGGTACGAGATGCTAAGACCGTCACAGAAGCCTGGATGTGTGCCAGTTTTCGTGAATTCTGGAAGATTTGGCTACTCAACATTGTCATCGTATACTGGCGCAATAATCGTTTACACATTTATCGCTATAATCCATTTACGAACAACTATTTAATAGCCGTGCCACAGGAGGGAAATGTCTTGCCCACTTTGGCACAACTTTTTCCCAAGACCATCCCGAATATGCAGCGAAAGCCCTTGCGAATGTGCATCTACAAGGATGACGTGAGGGCCATCTATGGACCGGGTGGTGTGATTCTGGGCACAGATGGCCTCATGGCTTCCTTCTTGGCGGAACGTTTGAATGCCACCATGATGGTGACACATCCGCAACCCCATGACAACATTAGCTACAGTCTCGATATCTGTTTTCTGGAAGTGGCCCTGGAGTACGATGATGTGGCCATGAACATACGTTTCTTTGCTCCGGAATCATTTCAAAAGAAGGTTGAGGCCACCATTTCACATAATCGCGATGATTTGTGCGTGCTGGTGCCCAAGGCTAAGGTGGGTCCCACATTTTGGAATATATTTCGGTCGTTTGGTCTCTGGGTTTGGGCAGCGCTATTTGGTTCTGTTTTCTTGGCCAATGTCTTTTGCTATATGGTATATCGGGAGCATAATTCACGGATTAGCGTGAGTATGCAACTATTTGCCTGCAGTCTCTCATTGCCTTTGGCGCATATTCCCAGGAACTCTTCGCTGAGAGTATTTTTGCTTTGTTGGCTCTACTTTGGCATGCTCATCTGTACAGCGTTTCGCGGAAATCTGACAAGTATGCTGGTATTTCAGCCATCTCTGCCGGACATTAATGATCTGGGAGCTTTGGCCAGTTCGAACTATCCCATATTGGTACGGCCCAGGCATGTCAAGCATATTGAACATTTTCTGACCTTGGGTCATGAGCACGAAGCGAGAATACGCGAATTAATGCTAGAGGTGCCCACCGAAGTTCTGACCAACTATCTCACAAATAATGATCAGTCGTTTGCCTATCTAGAAAAATATCATATAGCCCGTTTCCAGGCGCACGCTCGTGTACACTCGCACTTGGGACGACCGTATTTCCATTTGATGAGCAGCTGCCTGGTACCCTTTCATGCTGTATATATTGTTCCCTATGGCTCACCCTATTTGGGATTTCTCAACCAATTGATTCGTAGTTCACATGAGTTCGGATTGGAACGGTATTGGGATCGGATTATGAACTCGGCTTTCGTTAAATGGCGCACCAAGGTTTCACGGCACAATAGCAATGATGATCCAGTAGTTCTGAAAGTGGAGCACTATCATGCCGTGTTCTTTATGTGGGTTACAGGCATAACCATATCTTTGTGTGTGTTTGGAGCGGAGTTACTGGTACAGAAATGGGCAAGCATGCTGGGAAAATAGTAATTCTATTCTAATGACAGAAGAACTCACCTGGTTTTTCTCTTCCTTTGTTTTGTTTGCCTCCTTTAGCATGGCAATTTCGTTTGTCAGTCTTTGGATTTCATAGTTAATTAGGCCATCGGCCGTTATATGTGTGCTGCCCTGTTCGGGGGCCAATTCGTTGGGTTTCTTCAAGACATTACTCTTCTTGGTAGTATCCAGCGCTAGCTGAAGTTTTTTAATCTCATTTTTCCATTTGCGGCTATCGCCATCGTTTTGGGCCCTGAAAATGCAAAAAAATATTAGAAATGACTTTGAGAATACTTAAAAAATCCTAACCTAACCAGACAGTTTCTACCTGATCCATAAATAAATTTTAACTATTTCTCTGCCTAAGTAAAAATTAAGCAGAAGCGTATTTCGGTTTCTTTTCATGCACTTGTCAGCAGTGTTAGCGATACAGTGTCTGATCTGATACTTCCGTTATCTTTCCGATAGCTCGATAACCTTGTCTTTTACGAAAAGTTTGTCCTCTGGGTTCATGATTTGCAGGTAAAAGTGCCCGCTCACAAATCAAAATCTGTAAAAAGCCTTGGCGATCAAAACATATCAGAACCGAAAATGTACCGGTGTGGGTACAAAATATAAAGGGTGATCCATTAAGAAGTTTTTTTTTGTAATTACAAATAAAACACTAAAAATGGAATTGGATGGTGGAATCTTCATTATGGGCTGAAAGAACTATCTCTGACATTTACTTTTTAATAATAAGATAATTTCAATTTCATTCAAATGTTAATCGCGACTACGCCTTAAATGGTCCATTCGGATGGTCCTATTTTGGATTACTCTTCACAGCATTGCTACGGGTCTTGAATCGTAGCTGGTTTATCGGTGGAGGACTTTTGACAAACGTAAAAAAAAAAAGAGAAAAAGGGGAGGGGGGGTATATTTTTGGTTTTGGGCTCCCCGTTCCCCGGGGGGGAGGGCAAAGAAACATCTCACCATTGTTTCCGTCACCGTCTTGCAGTAACCAAATGTCGCCGACATCAAGGGCTTCAATTTCGGGTAGCAAAAAGTCATTTATTATGGTGCGGTAGCTAGAGCAAATATACAATTATAAAGCAAACATATGATTATTTTTGCACAAACAAAGTTGTACCCTACATGTACAACACACGGCCACACTATTTTCTTATCAAATTTACTTGGCGACCTTAAGAAATGGAAGATGACCAATTTGCGGTTGTTAAACATTTTTTGATACTGAATAGTGGATTTTAATCATGGGAGCATTTTAAAAATTGCGCGATTCACAAGAAACTGTATGCAACTTTCCAAAAAAATATAATTGGACCAAACCTTTTTGATTATGAATGTATATGATGCTCGACCACTTACATGCTACAAACAAAAAAGCGTGTGATTTATTTAAACTCACAAAATTTTCCATGATTTGAACACACACAATCCTTTTTAGTATACGAAGTGATTTTCAAATGTAAGAGAATTTTGAGTTTTTAAATCAAGAACTGCAAGAACTACAAATAATTTTTATAGCATTATTCGAGAAGCTGCCATTCGGTGGACTTGTTTATATTTAATCATAAAGCGAATTGAACTTCTGTGTGACCATTGATCCACTGTTTTACTCCAAACACTAAGCAACTCCAAAATCCCCCAAATATCAACACTAAGCAACTCCGAAGTTCCTCAAATATGAACATTCATTACAAAGGAACGTCAATACTCCTTACCCATTTTTAGATGCCACTTTACAAATTTCACAACATCCACAGCTACTGGACATTCAGTAAAGCTGAACTGACCCTGCAAGACGCTGGTTCTTAAAGCAAAAGAATTTGGAGCATATAATATTAATATAAGACTGAAATAGAAATATTTGATCTAGAGCTTAAAAGCAGGGATGCAAACCGGTTCTTGAACCGAACCGGTTTTAAACCGAACCGAACCGCTTTTGCGCTCGTGAACCGAACCGGTGACTTTTCAAAAATGTTGAACCGAACCAAAAACTGCAAAAACAAAATGGTTCGGTTCGGTTCACTTTAGCTTTTTTGAGTTACTGGCGAATAGTGAGCAAAATTAGCAATTTGCTTTAAAATATTACAAAAATACTTGGAAAAGCAGAGTTGTTGTAAAAAAACTAAGAGCATCAACCTTATTAAATTGGCTAAGGACCCAAAATTATAATAAGCCAAGTCTTGATTGTATTATCCGTTGGACCCCCCACTTACATAATAATCAAACGTTAACTTTTTATCTTTAATTGAGATTGGCTTGAAATAGAAAATGAGTAGGAGTATTTCTATGGCTGGCAGGCATGCAAAATTAAGGTTGAAAAAAGGGAGGACAACATAGCTTAGTAATTGTCAACTCTTTGGAAAAAAAGCTCCGACTATTTTTAAATTCGATTTCTAAGATTCCAGGAATCAAGCCTGCTATCAGAAGAAGGAAAAAATGTAGCTAAATCATTTAATTAGTGAGTTTATGCTGGCTCTAGGTCCGAAAAAGTTTTGTTTGTTTTGTTTGTGAAAGTAAAAATAGGACAAGCTACCATGTCTTCACATTTTGGTGTAAATAAGCTTAAGCTTTAGCTCGAGTTCCAAGTCCAAAAGCTTCAGCTCTTGAGAGAGCTTAGAACTGGCCGTTAATTTTGAATGCAAGCATTCAAAATAGCGTTAGCGTCATTCGGGAGAATGATGAAACGGTACCGTATAGGCAACCAGGCAGGGTATTATAATATTGCCCAGAAGTTTGCAACGCATAGAAATATTCATTTCCGACCCTATAAACTGTATATATTCTTGATCAGGGTGACGAGCTGAGTCGATTGAGCTTTGTCCGTCCGTCTGTCTGTCTGTTTCTACGCAAACTAGTCTCTCAGTTTTAAAGCTATCGAGCTAAAACTTTGCACAGAGTCTTCTTTTTACTGCACACTGGTAATATGTCGTAACCGACCGGATCGGAACTTATCTTATAGCTGCCAAAGGAACTATCGGTCGAAAAGTGGGTCTTTGTGAGAAAAACTTTTTTCTTTTTAATGTTAACGTGTCTCACTTCAGCGATTATTAATATTATACGCTTTCACATAGACTTGGAAGTTTTTTGTCAAAATCGGATGACTATATCTTATAGCTGTCATAGGAACTATCGATCGAAAAGTGGGTCTTTGTGAGAAAAACTTTTTTGTTTTTAATGTTAACGTGTCTCACTTCAGCAATTATTAATATTATGCGCTTTTACAAAGATTTGGAAGTTTTGCTCAAAATCGGATGACTATATTCTATAGCTGTCATAGGAACTATTGGTCGAAAAGTGGGTTTTATAGTTTGTTTTAATGCTGGCGTTCTTTAACTCTGATGTATTAAAACATTTGGAAAAACAGGGAAAAAAACCATGGGTATAACCCTTTATCCTTTTTTGGTCAACAAAGATAATCGGGATAACACAAACACACTTTTTTCGGTTTGCGTGGGTTATTTGCCGTGACAGGTCTCCATTTAGCAAAAGTTGGTTGTTTTAAAAAAGGAGAGGTTTGCGGCCTTAGAGTGTTTCGATAACCGAGGCGGTGGCTAAAAAGGAATGGCTCCGGAACTTGATACACAAAAAATTTTTTGTGGGTTGGGACAGGGGTGTACAATAAAACAAATTTTTTTAAATTGTGAAAAAAACACAACTTTTTCGGACCTAGAGCCAGCATAAACTACATTAAAAATTAGAAAGGTCAAAAACTAAATCATTTAAATTCCAAAACGTTAATGAAAACGTAACGGAGATTCGTTCAATTCCATAAAAAAAGTTAAATATCGATTGTTAGCGTTTACCTAACGATTTTAATATTTATCAAAAAATTCAACTTAAGCATAGCTCAAATAGTTTTAGCAGTTCCACCTACACAAGTGTGAGTAGATGGAACATTTTCCACATCGGGTTTGATTTATCAGACTTAAGAGCCAATATCGATAAAAATATACTAGGAGATATATTATTAAGTATTAACTAAAATTCCATCATACTAAAGTTAATTTAAGTTTTGATTTTGATCCGCCTGGCTTTCAGTAGTCGATTTCAAATCGTCAAAGTTTCTAAACAGCTCACAACAACTCGACTACAACGTCATGATATGTTAAGTTGTAGATTTTGAACGAAGGAGAAACGTTTATACGAAAATTGCCGTCGAAATTTTGAACATACGCGATTAACTGAAAACCTAAGTCTTTGTTAATGAATAATCTGAATGCTTGTATTAAAACCTTTGTTTCATTAGTTAATAAAATGAATAAAGACCGAACCGAATCCAACCATTACCGCGGTTCAGTAAGCCCCAAAAACCATGCAATGAACCGAACCGGCGGTTCAAAAACTGTGTGAACCGCTGAACCGAACCAGTCCATATTTCCGAGTGGTTTGCATCCCTGCTTAAAGGGATGTTGGTTTTATATTTTATCAAATTTATTTATTTATTTTCAATTTAATCTATGTTTTAATGTACGTAGACATCGATGTTTCTCCAGCTCTATCGATAGCGCTCGCCATTGCCGGTTCTCAGATCTCAGAGATGGTAAGGGATAGAGGGATGTATGGGACAAATGCTTTTTAATCTGCACGCAGATCAAGTTTGTTTAAAATTTTGGCCACGCCCCCTCCCGCCCCCGAAATTTGGAAAAAAACGTTATATCTCCTACAGTTTTAAAGATAGGCGATTCGTACCTACTAGGATAGTTAGTATTAGTAAGCAAAATAAATCGATTTGCCGAAGAAATGATAAAGATCGGATGAAGGGTTCTCAAGTTATGAGCAAAAAAGTGAACCACCCCCCCCCTCCCGCTACCTACCTTCCCACCCTAAAAAAATGTTGCATACTTTTCGGATGGTCTCACTAAGTAACGCAGGAACACTGTTAAACATGTTTTTTCATGAGTAACGGGTATATCGAAGTCGGTTAAAGCCGACTTTAACTTACGCTCTCGTTTTTAAAGAATTACGGGCCGATGATTCCAGCAGCCCATAAACCACACCAAACAGTGCATTTTCGTGGATGTAATGGTAATTCTCCAGTCTCTGTCAAGGCACTTTTTAGTCCCTGTTTAGTCCCTGTTCAGTCCCTGTTCAGTCCCTGTTCAGTCACTATTCAGTCAGTGTTAGGTCACTAATAAGCCAATGGTACTGTTCCCAAACTGTCACTGTCAAGTCGCTTTCTGTGTAGTCACTGTTTTTTAATGATTAGTCACTTATTAGTCACTGTATAGTCACTGTATAGTAACTGTATAGTCCTTCCCCCCACCCCCTCTTTCATTTTCTTCCCCCCGCCACCTATGGCCTACTTCACTAAACATCAACACAAAATATGCATGACGTCAGCGTCACGTGACGCTGAGATAAAATTTTACTCCTACTTAAATCTTCCGTAACGACATAAAAGAAGTTTCACATCAGAAATCCGCGAAATTCGCCAAATTTCCGATTGCGATGAAATTCGGTGCATTGTTGGACGCTTGCCCGGGAAGGTTTTCCCTTATCTAAGGCTCAGAGCTAAGTTAAAGTTAAAATTATTTGGTAACTATAAAAAAGCGCTTAAAATTTCCTTACAAAATTCAAGGTAAGTGCAATCAATATGGGTTTCAAAATCTTTCAAATGGGTTTTTTTCGATAAAAATTCGATAATGGCAATTGAAGACCCATATATAAGAAGTGTAGATCAAAAACCAAAAATTTAGCCAAATTTTATTTGAGCACTTACGATTAAACAGTCAAAAATATAATATATAATATAACACCAGCGAAATTTTCGAAATTCTCATTGAAATTTAAATTACTAAAGAAGACGGGTAAACTGGCCTGTACATAGGAAGTCTAGATCAAACGGGTAGACCGAGCTGTTTTAATAAATCTCGAAGTTATCAATATGTATCATGAGCCTAGATTATTATGAAAAACGTTTTTGTTTTAATTCAGATTCGGGAAGTTAAAATTAATCCTGGAGACACCGTAGCGGTTCGACTATGGACCGATTTCAAATGGAATATTTTAAGGACCCTTTAAATTCTAGCTTGAATACTTTATATTAAAGTCAATAATACGGTAAGTGCAAAATTATTTAAACCAACCGACACACTCACCTTAATGCACGAACTGCTCCGCGTTCTGTGATCAGGCTCGATTTCAGCTCGTTTACCTCCAAACGTAGCTGCTCTGTTAGGGCATTTAACTTCTGTATGGTATCTAAATTGTCTTGCAACTTGCGTCTCATCCGTTGCGGCGGTGCAGAAGACACCACATTGGTGGTGGTAACACCGCCTATGATCACGGGACGTTCACGTTCGATTCTGTTGCTCGCCAGCTTGGCTGGCACTTTGGCAGTCGAGCTGGTAGCCGACTCGAATGTGTTGGTATCCTTAGAACGCAACTTGCCACGGCAATTCAATTGGAAGCCCTCGATGCGTGTCCGTTTCTCCTGATTGACCGCATCTCCCACGGAAGTAAGTGAAGCACTTAGCTTCTTCTTGCGTTTCAATTTGTTTTTAACGCCGCTTTCGGGCGTTTGCCATTCATCGCTTAGATGCACATGGAAGCATTGTTTCGGCTCCTCATGTTCCATTTTACGCACCATAGTGCCCCCATTCCCATTGTGGGGGGTAAGTATGTGACGATGTGCGTCTTTTTCATTGAATCCTTTGCTAGAGGTCGTTTTAGTTTGATTTTCAGCCATTTTTATTAAGATTATCTCTTGTTGGGATATAAAAATGTTGCCGTCGTTTTAAAATAAATAAAAATTATATTCCTGCATATGCGGTGTTGGGTAGTCCGACCCTGCCGAAAGTCTCTCACTATATTCATTCACTGATCTAATTCATTAGATCGTACAATCGCAGCCGCTGATGAGTTTCATTTAGGGTTTAGCTGCAAAAGTTAAAAGAAGGAAAAGTTGAATGATTGAAAGTTTGGTCGAATAGTTCTTTAATTCCAGAACGTGCTTAACAATAAGTATGTGGGGAAAAGTGGGAAAAAGAGATCTACATACACCGACCGCTAAAATGACTTAACCGTTGCCTAAAAACAAATTGCGAAGGAGGTTTTTCAGTAAAGGTGACCCAAAAACACGTCTAAAAAGAGTAAAAAAAAGGAATTTTCAGCAACTTTAAGCTCAAATTAGTAAAAATCTTAAAGTGATGCACCATTTCTGACAACAGATTCGTGATCACCACCAACCCTTCAATATACTGGAAAAAGTTTTCGGGCTGAAGTTAGAGTAGGCAGGCAAAGACTGCTGAAGATTGTACAGGGATCGCGAGTAAAACAGGCCAATGAATAAAACCTTAAGAAACCTAATAGACTAAATACTTTGTGTCTTTGTCAGCTAGCCGTAATACATGTTTTATTTAAAAAGTCACTGACTTATCAAACTGCCCTCTTTTGTAGACTTTGCTTTGAAATATCTTAATATTTTTTTTGTCATTCCCTCTTCTCGCCTACACTTTAGAGGTTTCGATTTAGCCGTTAACTTCTAAGCCCTTTTCTGCTTTCACCAGTTTCTCATATTATTTGCACCTACACTAATCAACAAGTATCCGCCTTTTATTGATTTCTGCAAAAAGAGCTTTGCCAGAGACCACACACCTGAATGCAATTTGAAATGTACTTTAGGGTCTAGTTTATGATACAAACAAACAGCTCCCAAATGACGTCAGGTGGCGCGCCTTGGAGAATAGATGAGCTACATATGCAGAAAGGTATATAGGGTGGGTCTCGCTCGGCGGTCTTTTACACGCAATAAAATCGTATTTCATGAGCCACATCAACAACAATAATAACAAACTAGAGCGAAATTCTTTACATTGTGCGAGCATCCGCTTGTAGAATGAGTATACAGTAGCTAAGCGGCTATATATTGTACATAGGCATGCATACGAGTAAATGTATATATAGTACGTATATTGAGAAGTATTGTGTGCAGACAGATGATTATGACGAGCTCATCTAGTGCGCTCACAGAGTTCCGACAGATTAGCTGTATCAAGGTTGCCGATCTATATATGTATGTCAGTAAATACTATATATAGACCCAGTTCAGTAAGGGTCGATTTCTGTATGGAAATATGTTGGGATGCACTTAATTAAATTAAAATTAATTTAGTTCCCGAGACGACTGTCATTTATCAGAGTGTGCACGACACACGACATGGTGACATCACAAGGTTCGCCTACACCATCTGTAAAAACACTTTTTTTTGTTATGTTCTTAATTAAGAAGTCCCGATTTACTCTCAAAATAAGTGAAAATGTTCTTCATTGAAGTAATTCTAAAGTCCCCAAAACATTTTTGAAACAAAATAATACTTCAAAAAATGTGAACAAAATGTTTTTGGGTTTAGGCCTATAAAATTCTAAGCGTTACCAATTTGTACTTGAATCTAGGTCAATGTAGAATATCAAAATCGAAAGGAAATGAATTAACCAAAGAACAAGATGTTTGTACTGTAGGTCGAAAATCTACACTCCACACTACACGCACACATTTTGGAGCTTGTATTGTAAGCCGATTTTGTTCTGAATCCAAGAATCACATCCAAGAGCAGAACATGCTTGAAATTTTAGGTACAAAACGGTATAAATTCTATCCCGATCGATCTAGAACTATGCCGGTCGTTTTTCTGAGTTTCTGATTTTCAAAGCAAGAGTAGAGATGCTCAACCTAAACTAGCGCCAACAAGGGTAAAATCGTGCTAATGAATACTTACAGTGCAACTTAAGGGATATAACACACTTCATGGGGAAATGTCCAATCTTACAAGAGATCAGGGCAATATGTCTAGATGCATATGTCCGCCACGTAATGTAAGAAGTTTCTAGGGAGATAAACTCGCCATTAATACAATTTCTGTCATTTAATTGTCACGATTATTCAAGTCAATTGAGGTGTTCACCAGCTCGCGTTGTGTAAAATTACGCAACGCAGAAGGTTTACCCTCGTAATTTTGAGCGTAAATCAGCTGTTTTTGACAGGCTGTGAATTTTTGAGCTATTTTGAGGAAGATGTCTTAATTTATTTACTGGCCAGATGCAGTTGACCATTTTCTCAAAAGTTGCGGTTAGGTACCGGCCGGTCAAATTTGCCGGGCGGAATAACCTCCGGTAAGTCGTTTGGTTTTCTCAACGAGACTTACCGGCAGGTTCGAATGATATCGATAGATTGCTATCGCTTCCATAGTGTGACCAGACAGTGTCAACGAGTCAGCTGTCTTTGTTTTGGTTTTAAATCTATTGCTGTTACTGGTAATCATTTAGCAAAAAAGTTGATTAAAATTGCTAGTAAGGTAAATCAAGTTGAAGCATCGAAAAGGCGAAGAGGGAACAACTTTTCTGTGGCTGTTGGGCCTTGTAGAGTCAAATATATTTTGGAGAACAAAAAAGGTGATACGGGGCATGTAAACAAAGCCTGGCGAAGACTTGGAATCAGTTTGCCGCTAAAGCGAAATTCATCGCGGCGTGTAAAGACCTTCCGGGAAAAGTAAGAATCTTAAAAAAACGGTCGGTTAAAGAATTTCCAACTGCTAAGCGAGAAGTCTCGTCCATTTCCCAAAAAATTGGTGATACTAAACTTATCCCCGGGATTGCAAAATGGGTAATAATGATTGTAAGATTTTATTTATGATATGTAATCTTTAAAAATATTTATTTGACTTCCAAAGATTTTAGCACAAATCAATCAGTCTCTGTGTGTTTGTGAAAGCCAGTAATTCTTAGCGGGACGTGCACTACTGCACGGTTCGCCGAGAAAGTCAGACTCCAAAGAAGTCATCACAATGATGAGAAAGATACCACTTGCATGAGATCGCAGAGCCAGTTTATGTCTAGTCCTAGTAAGATTTTTCAATATGAATCGTTTAATATAAATTTGACCACTAATACACTTAATATTTTTAATTTTAAAGTGGGGTTCTTTTTTGTTTTTTTTTGTTATTATACTTTTTTTTTTGGGATTTCCCGGGGACCCTCTTATAATTTCACCCAGTGTTGAAAACACACACATTGTGGAGAATAAGAAGATGCTATACTTATCTTCTTTTACTATTGAAGAAGGAGTGGTGACTTAAGTTGCAGTTCTGTCTCCTTGCTCTTACTTTAACTTATGCAATTTCATTCAATTGTTAAAAAAATATAATATGTATATTTTTTGAAGGTAGAAGTACCATCTCCATCAAACTCGTTTTACAAATGAATCAAACCGTTGGCTTTTGCTGTTTTCGGCTCAGTTCAGCATTTTAGAAGGACAGAGGTTTAATTTACGAGCACTTATTATTGATTCAGTTCGGTTTGTTATAGAATCGGCTTGCTTCCCATACTTTGTAATTAAGGCCAAAATGTTAAACTTTCCAATAAATCAATTTTGACCAAAACTTAATAGGCAACCCGTGTTTCATTCAACAAGCAGTTTTTAGAGTTTTTTCCATCAAAAAAAGGGCGTGTCCAAGCAGTCGTAAAAACTCCCTATCTCCCCACCAAAATCTCAATCCAGGTTCAACAAGCCATGACGGATTCATTAAAGCCAAATTATTAGTAACCAATAATGTCAAACAAAAACTACACTCAGAGAAAAAAGATAGAATTTCATATTTGGATTAAGAATTTTCGATATCAGAAAGATGGCAAGTATGAAAATTCTTGGTCCAAGTATGAATTTTGTAGCCCAAAATTCTTCATCCAAGTGTTTTGAACTCACTACTTTCCAACATTGCTAGACTTTTCCGCTCAGTTACTTTTTCTCTCTACCCTCAACTATAACAACTAAGTTAAGAAAGAATTTGGAATTAGAATTGATTTCAAGACCCATATTCATGAAAGTTTAAGAACGAATAGATTTTTTCAAGATCGTTCATACTCAAATGCTATAATAATAACAAACTCTCGTGTTCCTTAAAATATTAAATCCCGGCTTGTCTTACAAGTAAACACTTTTGCAGAATTCCAAGGAATAAGAAAAACTTATCTACCGTAACTCCCCAAATCTCTACACAGAGGGAAAAACTTGGTCAGAAAATAAGTTGCCTTCAACTTAAACTAAGAACAAGATGGTCTCAAAATTCTTGAGAACAAATGTTCCAAATGTTCCTGGAATAAGTAAAGTTGTTCTCAATCGGATAATATTTGATTTAAACAACAACAAAACCGGTTTTCAACAGAGAGATTTACAAGAGAGAGAGAGAGAGAGAGAGAGTGAGCTCAACCAAGCATAAGTAGCCCTCTTGAATCTGCAAAAGTGTACTACGGCTGAATGTGCTGGCTCGTCATTCCATACGTTAAGTGCAAAAGGTATCGGGATTCAATTCCCAGTTGAGCCCGATCAAACTTTTCTGTGTTTTTCCGAAAAACATAAATAAAACGAGTCAGCTGGAGTGGTTCGTTGAAGCGATGTTTCTGATTCCTTTGGAATATATGGGTGGGTGGAGGGAGAAGCAGCAGCGCGGAATCTTGCCTCCCTTCATCGTCAATCAAAAGAGGTATGTCCCCGTTCCCTATTCCACCCAAATCAGAGGAATCCGCTCATACCTGATCACATTTTAATCCAATTTTTTTCCCAGTTGAGTTTAAAATGTTCTTGAAATGGGAACGATATTAACTCAAATCAAGTTCTTAAAAATTTAACAATTTCAACTCAGCTTGGTTGATGGTAAAGCTGCCATTTCATTTAAAAATTGTTCTCCAAGTGAGACAAACATTGCACTTTTCCGCTCATGAAAGCACTTGTTTATCTCGGCAATGTTCTATTACGTCCCATTTCCCACTGTTTCTAAGTTTTTAAAAGCAATTGAGTTTTCACAATTACTTGTTTGTTGATGAATAAACTATGTCGGATCGAACCGTGATATATTAAGGTTTCGGTTCAGAATTGGACTGACACTTCAACGCGGTATGTCAAGAATTAATCCCCATCTCCAAAAGTTATCTTACTACATATACGTCATATGACATGTACATATTCTTTTGAGTCATACATTAGTCCAATTACTTCTGCGCCTACCCTCGTGTGTACAAATATTTAAAAGATTCTTTTTTGTTTTAAATTTTTTTAATGGCATACAAAATGGAAATATTGCCAAATGATGACTCGTTAGTGAAACTGTACATTTATTTTCCTCTTTTATTTCTGAATCATTCAAGATCACGTATACGCACCATTAACATTAAAATCCTTGCGCAAACTTTGACCACCGATTCCGTTGGTGTGTGTGTGTGTATTGGTTGTTTGTTTGGCGTACGTCGTAATTAACATAAATAAATATTTGGTTTAGCTCCCAATTCTCACTCCACTCTTTCATTAACTGATGTTTGTTTACTTTAAACTAGTTTCTTGCAGTGTAGGCAATGACGTCAATATGGTAATTTTTTGCGCGGTTCGTTTTGTATTTTAGCGCACAAAACAGTTCAATGAATCGAATTTGTTACAATTTTTATTCAAATGAAATCGAGTATTTTTTTGTTAATCAATTTATTTATTGAAAAAAACTTAATATTCTATTCTAGTTAGAAAATTTTCGTTTGCTTAGAGTTATATAGCGGAGATCTTTCGTTTCGGCCGGACACCGATTGACTAACTTGATGGCTGAAGCTTTGGCCAAAGCTTGTTCATATATTTGTTCGATTTAATTAAAGAGAAAAGCTTTGGCATTCATTGTTGCAGTTTGGTTTGGGTGTGTGTGTGTGTGGAAGGGGGTGGAAGAAAGCTTTGCCACAAAAGAAATTGTTGACCCGAAAGCCGGAAGGGGCAATTGTTGTTATTTTCATAACAGACAGCCGAAACTTTTCAAATGTACACAAATAGAAATATGATGGATCCAAATGGAATACTTCGAGAGACTTACCATTTGTCAACCAGATGGGGAGGAAAAAAGACTTACTCTTATATGCTCCATGTGTCCAACTCTTTGCCTGGTGTCGCAATCGTCATCTACTTTTATTATTATTGATCAGAAGATCACTTGCTAAAAATCCAATTCATCATTATCGAATTGGATTTTAGATTTATTTCCATTTATGTATTTCCTTTTCTTGTACTTAGGTACAACTCACTCGAGTTGAGCGATCGGAACAAAACTGAGTAGCAACAACACTCAACATATTCTTAAATGGAATAACGCGCGACACGAGTGTGCTGCATTGTGTGTGGAACATCGCCAAAATTTTTATAAATAGCAGAAAGAGCAAAAATCTATATTTGAAGTTGGAAGCAATTCGAAAAATGCCGCTTGCTGAAGGGTCAATGCATACGTCACAACAGCCACATAAGTCTATCGATTGGATGTAACGGTAAAATAGAGATGGACAAATGTCGTGTGTTGTGGCGTTCGTGTAAATTTTTGAAGAATTTTTCAAATCTGAAGATTGAAGTGAAAAAACGAAAGATTCCTGATGGTTTTTAATATTTTCCTGGTTGTTAAAAGGAAGTGAGTGGAGTCATTTACAGTTACTTCTATAGATTACTGTACAAAAAAACTGAAAATTTCCTCCTTTAATTCTAATGTTCGTTTCATGCTGGTCCCACACATTCCTTAAAGTTGACTAAAGCCAAAAAAATTGTAACAATAACAATTTGACACGAGTTGGCTCAAATTGAAACGTTTCAGTATTATTTTAACATAATTGAAGAGGGTATATTCATATTGTTCGGATGTTTGTAACGCATAGAAGAAAGCATCTACTCATTTGTCGGAATCGGCCGGATCGGATGACTATAGCATATAGCTGCTAACGGAACGATCGGTCGAAAATCTAGTTTTAGTGAGAAAAAGATTTTGTATTCAACCCGAACGTCCCCAAACCTCGTATTTATAAATTTTCTATGCTTTCACATAATTCCAGATTTATTAAAGTTGGACAACTATATAGTACAGCTGCCATACAAAAAAAAGGTTTAAAAAAAATTTAGTAAGAAAAACTTTTTCGTTTTCATTGCTATCGCTCTCAAACTTATTACTATTCAATATTATATGCTACAACACAGTTCGGTCAGCCGCATATAATTTGATTTTAGACGAGGGAAGGGTTCCGAGTGGATTTCAAAAGGCGATTATATTTCCAATAAATAAAAAAGCGATCCTAAAGAGGTGTGCAACTACAGCGGAATCTCATTTCAAAACGCAGTAGCCAAAGTATTTTCAGCGGTGCTTTTGGATGGACTAAACAAATGGATATGTGGAAACGACCGGCTGACAGAGTTCCAAGCAGGGTTCCGGAATGGATTCTCCACAATAGACATATATTTAGCCTGAAAATACATTGACAGTGGACGCAAACTGTACGTATTTTTTGTTGACTTCCGCGCAGCGTTTGATTCCATTGATAGAAGAGCACTCTTTTACAAGCTCAGTAATCTGGGCATCTTAAAGAAATTTATTAACACTCTCTAGAGCATGTATGGGATGGCGAAGTGCTATCGGAATGGTTTGCAACAGAATCCGGGGTCAAACAGGGCTGCTTGATAAGTCCTCTCCTCTTTTCGCTCTACATCAATGACATTCTTGAGTACCTCCCGGAAGGGATTTTTTTAAATGGGTACGAAGTAAAAGCACTCTTGTACGCTGATGACTTTGTGGTTTTTGCAGAATCACCTGCAAAAATGCAAAAATGGTAAATGCACTCCACGCACAAAACGTGGAGTCTTCAAGTGAAAACAGAAAAGTCCAAGATCCTAATTTTCAAAAGGCATTGAAGAAGCCTAGCACTGAATGAAAAGTGGCACTTGGGAGTGACTGAGCTGGAAGTAGTCAAAACTTACAAGTATCTGGGTATTTGGATATATCATAATGCTCAATTTAAATTTCATTTCCAAGAGAAGCTTAAAGGTGGGAAAATGGCTATCAACTGTACATGGAAGTCCCTACTAAGTAAGAAAGATGTACCAATAAGCACAAAATATCAACTCTTTCAGGCAGCAGTTAGATCCATAATGTGGGGTATCATGGAATATGACGATGTCGAGAGTCTGCTGCGGTACTTTGTCACAAAACTGTTTCGCTTGCCAAGCTTCACGCCTAATAGGATGCTCTACCTCGAAACTGTGGCCCAGTGGTTAGTGTGCTGGACTGCTGGGCGGGAGGTCGTGGGTTCGATCCCGCCTCTGAACATCTAATAATAAAAGTTTTTTTCTTTCTTTAGAAACTAGCTTTTACACATACGGTCACCTTCACCAGCTTGAAAAAGCAATTTCTCAAACTTTGCCGTTCGGATCCGGCGTTAAACTGTAGGTCCCTTTCTCTTGTGCGAAAAATTTAAAGCACACACGCCAAGAGATTGAGAGAAGCTTGGCTTGGCCCCGTTGAGGAGCTGTATAGCCAGTTTTACCTTACCTCGAAACTGGGATGTCCAAGCTGTATTTGACAACCGCAGACATGCATTTGAAGTATGTTCGAAAAGTCTTTGGTATGCCAGATCATAGGCTTCCAAATATATTCGCCCGGTCTCTACTACGCGAAAGTCAGCAATTTTTCCTCGTTTGTTAAAATCTAGCCAGCACGCACGGAGTGGCGCCTTTCCTAGAAGATCATTCTAGTTGGGGATCCTGGGCGGAGCAAACTCTTGTTAAATTGGATGCTGCTTACAGGCAGACATGCATTAAGCAATCTCAAAGAAGCTCCGAACGTCTAATTTATAAACAGTTGCATTATAACCTGGGAGCAAGGAACTATTTCAAAGACACCTTCATAGTAGATCAAATTCGCACCATCTTCAAGGCTAGAGGAGAGATTCTCGAATTAAACTTTGTTCCTAATATGGCTGGCAACGACAATACATGTTTGCTGTGTAATTTGAGAGAAAAAGAGAACATTGTACACTTCATCGGCGTCTGTCCTATTTTGAGGGAGCATCGATAGCTCCATTTCGGCAATGCTGAACTACAACCGCATGAGGTAATAAATTATCTTAATGACGAAAACTGGTCGGCACTATTTAGTTTTATAAGTCAGTCTTTAAGATTCCGGAAACAAATTATTGAAGGACAGTTTTGAAAACGGCAACACCGCTACTTGGATTCCTAACTACGCAGTTGAACGATCTGATATCTGGGGAAGACCTGGTAAGTCAGGTGTATTAGACTGCGTAGCAAAGGATTAGGGTAGAAGTGATCGACAGACGGTAAGACACGATAAGGATAAACTTCTTTTTGAAATTTTAGCCTCTATCCTTAGATAATAACTATAAATGGTGAAAAAAATATTTTAAATAAAGAATGATACTACTACTGCTACTACTATAAAAACAAAACGATGCAATCAACCGAAAAAAGACGGGAGATGGGCATTTTTAAATACGCTTCCCAAAACGTTGGTCCTCGCAAATGTCTAAAATTGGATGAATAATCCACACATTCTCGCACAGCTTACGACTCGTTTGGCGTTTGAATCGTTCTTCGGGAGAGCATTAAATCTTGCCAGCAGTGTTGTGGTTCCTCAACACAGCGGTCCTGATGCACTCACCTGCCGAAAATCCTGTCGAATATGTTCAGAAACAGGCGATAAACTGCGTCGTAAAACTCGTTTTTACTGCTTCAAATACACTGATCTGGTCTGTCAATAACACTCAAAAGTCGATTATACATGCTTATTCTCCAGAATGCATACAGAAATTTCGTAACATGTGTTTTATGGTTAACATAAAACTCATTAGCATTTCCTTTCTTTTGTTCAATCAATTTTGTTTTTTTTTTTCATAAAAAATTGTTTTTTTCTACATTCCGAAATTTATTCAGTTTTATTTTTTTTTCACACAGCTAGCTGATTTTATGCCCAAACGAATAAATCAAAAAAATTTACCTATTTGAGGTAAAAATTCGACGGCGTGCAACTCTAATTCCCATACCAATGCAGGTAAATGTATAATTTCAGGCCAGGCCCTATGTGCAACTATGGTTTAAAAATATGTGCGTGTACGAGGGTTAAGTAAATAGACCGTTTCCCCCAAAGAAATGAGAATTCTTAAAAATTCAAGAATAAAGAAAATGATATTATCAGGCATGTTCTCAATTCCACTACTTTTTGAACAGTAAATCGAACGCAATTCCGCTTTGGTTTTGTTTTTGTGTTCTCAATTTAGAAAGAAATTGCTCTCTTTTTACTTCTCGCAATCCACTGGACCAAGCGAGAATGGCACTAGGCGGAACGATCGAAAATAGAACAGTCAGAAATGACTGAGGCTGACTTTTGGGTTTCACTTTTCGGTTTGGCTCAGCAATGTCAAATTCTGTAAACATTAAACAACAAATAATAAAGATAAATCAATTAAAGGCTAGAATACCAATTAAATTTCACAAGCAATTTCTAAATTGATCACAGAATTAAGAAAAATTTACTTTATGTACATCTAGCAACTGTAAGAGTGCGTAATTTGGCAATTACTTTTCATTCCACTGACTAACAAGCATTAAATTTCAAAACGAAAAACTTTTTCGTTTTGGTGTTGCGAGAACATAAATCAATTCCATAAATTTTGCCTTTCCTTTCTGTGAATTTTGAAAGCTTAGATGGAATTCGCTTCGAGGGAATTTAGTATTTGTTATGGAATAATGGATACTGTCACGCAGAGAGGGTGTTTTCTAGGAGCGGTTTTTGCAAGGAATTCCAAAATTTTCATGAGCACTTAAAAGTGGCGCCTCCCGCTAAACAATCGATAGTTGAGTCATGTGCCGATTACTCACGCTCAAGTGTGACCATTTACTATTTGATTGAGGCGAGCACGTGAGCGATTTTTCTTTCACGTCACGAACGATTCACAAAATTAAAATAAAATGCATATACCTAAGAAATTGATATTTCAATTAATGTGCTTTATATTCCAACTCCTCAAAAATAAAATGTTGAATCTATCTTTCATTCAATATTTTAAAAATAGCTCAATATATTTATCTGAAAAAGCAAGCTTATATGTACGTACTCGCCTAATAATCTGCTAACAGAAAAAAAGTGCTCTCTTCTTGGGCTCCCAGCTCTCTCTGTGAAGCTTACAATACTTCAGTGTTATGCTAAAATTTGTAGGCACAAGCTGTCAAAATAAGCTCTTAGCTTACAATTGCAGCTGGCCTTACCTCTATTAAGGCGGATGTACATTGGGGCACAGCGCGTGAGGTTTCAGTGTCACAGTGTCACAGCGCAATGTGAACGGCAAACGGCTTGTCACAAAAATCGTGTGACGCCAATGTAAACACTTTGGACTTCTGAGTATTTTGGTCACAGTGCGTCACAGACAACACGGTCACAGTGTGCCCCAATGTGAACCCGGCCTTAGTTGTTTCATGTTTCTGTTAGAAATTAGTCAGCTGTTCGCTCCCACCCACGCTTTCTGGGTACATTTGGTAACATGTCTGTCTCGCTCTATCCACTGTGATTTCCTACTGGCACTATAAAGAATCTTCATCATCAATGTATATAATGGCACTATCGCCTAAGCCACTCAAAATTGAGAGATCAGTAATTAAAATGAACCCTATCGATAGTGAAAAATTAATATCGATAGTGTGACACAAAACCAATTTTTCGATCTATCGATAGTGCTATCGATGTTTTTACAGCTCTAGTGCTTACTCATCGCCGCAGAAAACGTGAGAACGGAAAACCAAAGTCGCCGCCGCTGTCTGTGAGCAAATTTATTGTTTTAAATCATATTAAAGTGCCAACGGCAAATACCATCACATAAATATGGTAAGTTGGTGTGTAAATTATCAAACAGAGGCATCCTTATATCCTTGGAACAATTTGCCTCTGGGCAGCACGCGAACATAAACATAACCTGCAAAGAAGCTTCTCGCAAAAGCCGCACATCTGTCGCTGACTAATAAGTTTCATTGCTCATTTCAGCAACCCCAAATTGTGCTCCTCAAGGAGGGAACAGACACGTCGCAGGGCAAGCCACAGCTGGTGTCCAACATCAATGCGTGTCAATCGATTGTGGATGCCGTCCGCACCACTCTGGGTCCGCGGGGCATGGACAAGCTGATTGTGGACGCTCAGGGCAAGGCTACCATATCCAATGATGGAGCCACCATTATGAAGCTCTTGGAGATTGTACATCCTGCTGCAAAAACTTTGGTTGACATAGCCAAGTCACAAGATGCCGAGGTAAGGGCAAAGCCTGTCCATTTCAAAACACGTGACTTAAGTTTCATTCTCCCAATAGGTGGGCGATGGCACCACTTCGGTGGTATTGCTGGCCGGTGAGTTCCTGAAGCAGGTCAAGCCGTTTGTGGAGGAGGGCGTCCATCCTCGCGTGGTGATCAAAGCCATTCGTAAGGCACTTCAACTCTGCATGGACAAAATCAATGAAATGGCTGTGCACATTGAGAAACAATCGAAAGAAGATCAACGTGCCTTGCTAGAGAAATGCGCCGCCACGGCCATGTCCTCCAAGTTGATTCATCAGCAGAGGGACTTCTTCTCCAGAATTGTGGTCGATGCTGTGCTTTCGCTCGATGAGTTGCTGCCCCTCAATATGATTGGCATCAAGAAGGTCACAGGTGGTTCCCTAGAGGAATCGCAGCTGGTGTCGGGTGTGGCCTTCAAGAAGACCTTCTCTTACGCCGGTTTCGAAATGGCACCCAAATCCTACGATAAATGCAACATCGCTATGCTCAACATTGAATTGGAGCTGAAGGCCGAGCGCGACAATGCCGAAATCCGTGTGAACAATGTCAAAGAGTACCAGAAGGTGGTGGATGCCGAATGGCAGATTCTCTACAACAAATTGGCGAAAATCCATGAGTCCGGAGCGAATGTGGTGCTCTCGAAATTGCCCATTGGTGATGTGGCTACACAGTATTTCGCGGATCGTAACATTTTCTGTGCCGGTCGCGTGCCCGATGAGGATCTCAAGCGTACGATGAAGGCGTGCGGTGGCGCTGTCATGACCACGGCCAATGACATCAATGCAAGTGTTTTGGGTCTGTGCGAGCATTTCGAGGAGCGTCAGGTGGGCGGCGAGCGTTTCAATCTTTTCCAAGGTAAGTGGGGAATAATTTAAACTAATCTCAAATTAATTTCCGTTGGGTTTTTGTTTCCAATCAGGTTGCCCCAATGCCAAGACCAGCACTTTGATATTGCGTGGCGGTGCCGAACAGTTCTTGGAGGAGACGGAACGTTCACTGCACGATGCCATCATGATTGTGCGACGCACCATTCAACATGATTCGGTGGTGGCCGGCGGCGGAGCCATCGAAATGGAATTGTCCAAACTGTTGCGCGACTATTCCCGCACCATTGCCGGCAAGGAGCAGCTGCTGATTGCAGCCATTGCCAAGGGTTTGGAGATTATTCCGCGTCAGCTGTGCGACAATGCCGGTTTCGATGCAACTAACATTCTCAACAAGCTGCGCCAGAAGCATGCCCAAGGTAAGTGAGATTAATCAAAAGAACCGCAAATTGGTATGAGTGCTTGTGTGTGCTTAAAGACTTCTGGCTGCATGATTTTTAATCGTTTCCTGGGGTAAAACATTCGCATTGTCATTTTTGGGCAGAACAAGGATGCTCTGCAAATGACATTACCTGCTGATGCAAGTGTTTATAAGGGACATGTTTGATGCTAGAACTACTTTCAATTTTTTGAAGCAGACTTTTTTTAATGAATGCGACTAATTTTTAAATCGATCCAAATCTATCCCTCTTTTAACGGTTTTTTTGGGTCAAACCTAGTAATTAAAATTTCACCTCCTACGTAAAGCAAAAAAGTAAATGAACGTTGGGGACATGTTGCGTGTTTAACAGTACGAGAGAGGGTCAAGCGGTATGTCGGCCGATGAGGGTGGATAAACATGTTTTTCATGAGTAACGGTATTTCGAAGCGGTTAGAGGACTTTCTTCGGTTCAAGACTTGGACACATCCTGTTGTATAAAAGCATTGACCCTCTATAGTGACAACGACCAGAAGCTTTCACATCAAAAGTTTTCTTTTTTGATTGTCACACCGCTGTGACATGCAATTTCTGTGACACCAATGCATTGTTTTTTTTTTTTTTTTCAAAAATTCCAAAAAATAAAGATACATAATTGAAATTTTGCCTTGTCAGATGTTTGCAAAGCATAGAAATGTTCATTTCCGACCCCATAAACTATATTCTTGATCAGAGCGATGAGCTGAGTCGATTGAGCTTCGATCGTCCATCTGTGTGTCCGTCTCTATGTTTTTACGCAAACTATTCTCTCAAGCTATCGAGCTGCCATTTTTCACAGAGCCTTTTTTTACTGTTCGTTACAAAAATGTCGGAACCGACCGCATCGGATAACTATATCTAATAGCTGACATAGGAACCATCGGTCGAAAAATGGATCTTAGTAAGAAAAACTTTTTTGTTTTCGATAACAGTGAACAGTAGACCGTACCTGCCTTATATGAAAAGTAATTTTTTGTCTAGTTCTTTGCACAACATGGCTCAAAAAATTCTGTATATTTTATAGAAAATTTATCAAAAATCCAAAATCAGATATTGTATATTGAGGTTTGATGGCCTCGAGATGGCTTTAAGAGTTCCAATTTCCCCTTAATTTTGTTTTTGAGCTGCTAGAAACGTCGTAAAAGGCAGACAACAATTTTGTGAAAATTGTTAAAAAAAATTATTTTAAAATGTCGTACAATTGATGATTATGGCATATCCTTAGTGGCTTCAAACTACACATATATGTACATACTGTAAAGGAAAAATATTAATGGCATATTCGACTATGCACTTGTAGATTATATAAACAGTGTGTTTACTAAAAATTTAGTTATTTATAAAATAAAATGTTAATGTTCTACAGAGAATTGAACTCGGTACGCCAGATTTAAAGTCCAGAGTGCTTATCACAACACCATTAAACATGTAATTAATTTAACATGAAATATTTAATGAATTTGTTCGACACTTTTTAGAAAGGTCTATGTCTACATTGACAATTCAAAGATAAATTAAGAAGAAATTGGAACTTTTAAAGGCTTCTCGAGGCCATCAAACCTCAATATATCTGATTTTGGATTTTCGATAAATTTTCTATAAAAAATATACAAAATTTTTGAGCTATGTTGTTGCAAAGATCGTCACATGTTGAAAATCGTATGGAGAAAAGTCCGGTCTGGTGAACAGCCTAACTCGGCCCTTCAATAATACAAAATGCTTTCAAACAG
This sequence comes from Lordiphosa stackelbergi, assembly GCA_018904235.1. Lineage (NCBI taxonomy): Eukaryota > Metazoa > Arthropoda > Insecta > Diptera > Drosophilidae > Lordiphosa > Lordiphosa stackelbergi. Next base: position 48,907 of record JAEIFU010000311.1, on the reverse strand, counting down.
ATTTGCATATTTTTTCAAAATGATTCTTTTATCCTCTAGCTGCCATAGGACCGATCGGTTTGAATATAAGTTTTAGTAAGAAAAGCAATTCAAATTATTTTGAAATGGCGCCAGTAAGCGCAAAAACCACGGCTCAATAAACCGTTTCAAATCGCGTACCAGAACCGCAACTGGAACCGATACAATTTTTTAGAACCGAATACCGTTTACCGTTATTATTAGAACCGATAGCACCGGTTTTATACCCTGTTCTCATTAAAAATGGGAAAAAGGGGATCATGAAGTTGTGCAAATGTATGTAACAGCCAGAAGGAAGCACCTCCGACCACATAAAGTATATATATTCTTGATCAGCATCAACAGCCGAGTCGATTTAGCCATGTCCGTCTGTCCGTCTGTCTGTCTGTATAAACGCGTCGATCTCAGAGACTGTAACAGATAGAGCCACAATTTTTGGCATGTATGTAGGTGTATACGTACCCACATCGAGTTTGTTTCAGATTTGGAAAATTCCTCCTCCTCCATCTTTTAAGAGCGAAAAACTGTTTTTCTCTCTGTGTAAACGCGTGGATCTCGCAGACTAGAAGAGGTAGAGCCACAAATTTTTGCATGTATGTAGGTGTATTCTGTTCCCAGATCAAGTTTGCTACAGACTTGGCAAATTCCTCCTCCTCCTTCTTCTAACCGCAAAAAACTGTCAGACCTACAATTTTTAAGCTTGAACCTAGTGACTTAATATATATTCAGTAAGGCCCAATATCTGTCTATTCTGCATACCACTATAAGATCCGAGCAAAACACCAAAGATATGCAAGTGCGCCTCTCCATTTTTTAAATACATTTTAAAATATAAGGAGTTCAAAGCTATAGGACATTACTTGGAACAGAGTATTTTGCTGTCGGAGCACTCGACCGCAACACTCTTACTTGTTTAGTTTGAAATTTGAATAACTGTAGGAAAGGCAATTAAGGATCATTGATTACACTAGTTTACAAAAATAAAAAAAATAAATGACCCATTTCCACTGAAATATTTTTTAGTATTGCTTGGAACGGTGATCTCAAAAATCGATTTCAAAAATTTTTCCATGGCTCCGTTTTTGAGATATGAATTTTTTATTTTTCTGGTAGGTTCTCTTACATTCAAAGCCATATCTCACTTTGTAATTGTTAGATAGAGTCATACAAGATACGAATCTAAAGCTTTATAAGCTGTCAATAATCGCGTAGAACATTGTTTTCAAATCGGTTGAGTAGTTTCAATTCAACGACCAAGAATATTTCAAAAAATTGATTTTTTGCTTAAAAATTCTAGATTTAAACGCATAGGAAAAATATAAATAAATCCAAATAAATTATTTTTATTTTTTATACTTAAGAGTCGCACTTCTACGAAGAAAACCAGATATCGATTATCAAGATCTATGAACAAACACAGGGGCTGTGAGCAATTTAGTGCAAAAAAATGTGGTATTTTCGTGATTATTTAAAAATAAATTTTCGTTTGCTTCGACTTTTGTTCCGTTCTTGATTATTATTTTTCTGACTTTTTGCTCACTTCATAAATTGACCAAAAGATGAAGAAAAACAGAAAAAAATTTTTGGTGAACTCACTAAATACTCAAATTTGACTGTTAGTTTCTCTGCTCAATTTGATATATCTACGGAACGTGAGACATGATTTTCCTCATTAATACCTTGTTGTTTTCGTTAAAGTGGGATTCTTAAGTAGAAATAATAAAAATATTTTTTTTGATTTTCTTATATTATTCCTATGCGTTTAAATCTTGCATTTTCAAGCAAAAATCCATTTTTGAAATATTCTTGATCGTTGAATTCAAACTACTAAGCCGATTTGAAAACAATGTTCTACGCGATTATAACAGCTTATAAAGCTTTCGATTCGTAGTACTCTATCTAACAATTACAAAGTGAGAATATGGCGTTGAATGAAACCTACCATGAAAAATTCATATTTCAAAAACGGAGCCATGGAAAAATTTTTGAAATCGATTTTTGAAGCATTCAAACTACACTAAAATAAGTTTCAGTAGAAATGGGTCTTTTTGGCTGTAAACTAGTGTTATTGCTCGGCTAGGCCAGTGTTACCTGAAAACTAGCCAGAAGAAGATTTCGTATCAATTTCTTCGAACGATCTAGATCTCTTATTTTACCCTTTAGACCAGTGGTGCCCAAACACACAAGTAAAAATCACTATGTCAAACATGGGCTACAAGCAAACAAACAAATATGTTTATAGAGTACTCTCTCTTTCTCTATGCGTGTGTCGGCTGCGACGCCGGCAGATCTCTGACTTTCTATCACATATGATGGGCAAATGACATTTTCGGCACCACTGCTTTAGAATATCAAATAAAAAATTTTTTTTCTTCTGAAGCTCACTTTTGCAAAATTCTACGGCAATTTAAGCGTTACAGGTGTGGAACCCTATTAGCACATTAACTTTTTATTGCCAGTTTGAAGTAATTAAAATACATTGTTTTAAGCGACTCCGTTATGTTATCTAGTTTGTTAGTTCCAAAATTCAACCCGTAAAAAATGCAAAACAAGTTAACGCTCTTTTTGCACTTAAATTTGGGCATTTTCTGGACTTAATTTACCGAACGTTCTAGAAATTAAACTAAGCTTAACCATTATATTTCTATGGATAAACACGCTATCAACTATGTCTAACAGCAACTAAAGTTCGGTTTAAACTTCCTCAAGGAGCGTCACATTTCAGCGACATACCGTCACAGTGTAACTTACATTCAGCGGAACATCTAATTATGGTACGCATGAGTGTAAGGATCACTTGTAAAATGTAAAATTGGCTCTACAGCTCCTCCAACGGAGCCAAGCCAAGCTTCTCTCAATCTCTTGGCGTGGTTGCTTTAAATTTTTTGTACAAGAGAAAGGGACCTACAGTTTAAAGCCTGTTCCGAACGGCAAAGCTGGCGCCAGTAGCTGGGTGAAGGTGACCGTATGTGTAAAAGCTAGTTTCTAAAGAAAGAAAAAACTTTTATTAATAGATGTTTAGAGGTGGGATCGAACCCACGACCTCCAGCCCAGCAGTCCAGCACACTAACAGCTGGGCCACAGACGGCCACAAATGTTTATAGGAGTTTTAAAAAGGCAACTTGATACACCATTAACTAACCATGCCATATAACAAACTGGCAGGCATATATCATTCATGCTCCAAGGGTAGATAAACTTCGGTCGAGCCAAAGTTAGCTCGCTCTGTTTTTTTTATACCCTTGGAGAGGGTATATTAAAATTGTCCGGATGTTTGTAACGCATAGAAGGAAGCATCTCCGACCACATAAAGTATATATATTCTTGATCAGCATGACGAGCTGAGTTGATATAGCCATGTCCGTCTGTCCGTCCGTCCGTCTGTCCGTCTGTTTCTATGCTATCTCCTCCGTCAGTTTTAAAGCTATCTCAACCAAACTTTGCACGAAGTCTTTTTGGTATAAATACGCTGCACATTTGTCGGAACCGGCCGGATCGGATGACTATAGCATATAGCTGCCATAGGAACGATCGGTTGAAAAAGTAGTTTTAGTGAGAAAAACTTTTTTGTTTTCAATGCTATCGCTCCCAACTCTCGGATTTATAAGTTTTTTATGCTTTCACATAATTTCAGCAAGTTTTATGCAAATCGGGCAACTATATAGTATAGCTGCCATACAAAAGATAGATCTGAAAAAAAGTTTTAGTATGAAAAACTTTTTTGTTTTCAATGCTATCGCTCCCAAACTCATTACTGATTAATATGATATGCTAACAAATAATTCTGTCAAGACTGATCCAAATCGGATGACTATAGCATATAGCTGCCATAGGAATGATCGGTCGAAAAAAATAGTTTTAGTGAGAAAAACTTTTTTGTTTTCAATGGTAGCGTCTTTGTACGTTCCAGTTATGAATATTATCTGTCTCAACACAATTTTGGAGAGTTTGATCAAAATCGGATGAATATATCATATAGCTGCCATATAAAAAACTGGCAGAAATATATCATGCTCCAAGGGTATATAAACTTCGGTCGAGCCGAAGTTAGCTTTCCTCTATTTTTTTTTTTTTTCAATGTATATTTTAATACCAACGAGAGCCACAGAACAACACTAAAAAAAGCCCGGCATAAGACCCTTAAATTATGATAAGAGGGACCTTTGTCAGCATCACCTCATACCCAGTTTATTAAATGAAGCATCGGTTCGCGTTTAATGGGTACTTTAGTACTTGCAACACACAACGATAACAATTTTAACTATTTACATTTTTTAATGGCTTAAGATAAAATTCTCCAAAATTCAGCAAATGGAGACAGGGTCATTGGGAACGACATATAACAAATTCACTTAATTTGCGCAAACGGTTAAGGTACCTCCAAAAGGAGTTAAACCTTCATTCTTGAATATCTTTAAAAGCGCACGGTAGATTTTTGTTAAAATTGTCGTTTTTAATGATATAATGGGCTAGTGCATGTCCCTAAGAGATGGTACTCGACAGCCAAAAACCGCGATACGGAGTACCATTTTTAGTCTCACCCACACATCAATTCATATAGGCCATAAACAAGGTCTAAAAATAGACAGATCTGCGTTTTCAGTTTTGCCGACGAAGCCTTGGTTCGCGGTTTATAAGCATTTTTGTACCAGCAACTGCCTTAGAACAACATTGAGCATTTATGGTAAATCCAGCTTCACCAAAATTATGAAATTAATTTTCTGAGTAGAGTGCTTCATGGCAAGCAAGAAAATAGACCATATCATAAAAAAATGATTTTAGTGGACCTCCAATAAATGTAACAGTGTTATGCTAATTTTTCTTGATCTGAAGCATTCAACGACTATTTCAATTATATAGGTCTCTGATTGCGGTAAAAATAAATTCTTTACTTTAAATAAATCGAATGGAGATGAGTAATTGAAGCCGTTGATTAATAAAATGCCATGTTTGCTGGAAGACATTTTTCGTTTTTTATCATTTTTAACTCAATAACATTTCGTTTTGTGGCAAACAGACAGAGTAGGTTGTCTTACAATTTGTTCTAACCAATCAAATCAGCAATTCAACTCTGTTCCCAAACTTAAACATAATTTACATAAATGTTTCTTAAGCTAAGGTCCCACAGGCAAACAAAATTTGAACACATTGTGCAAACAAAGTTAGCCTTGAACTATAAATGTTTGCGTAAAACAAATTTGGTGTTCCCACATGAGCAAATATTTGCTCTTGAAAAATTTGCGCAAATATTTCCCCTCCGCAAATGATGGCCGTGTTTGCTCTTACAATTAGCTTGCAAGAGCAAACTCGCAAACCCGCAAACAAAATTTGCCGAGGGTGTTCTCATTAGGCAAATATTTGCTTCAAATTATTGGTGCACGAACATAGGCAAAGCCCACTTGGCAAATATTTGTGAGCAAACTATTTGGTGTTCCCACTACGGGCAAACAAAATGGGCAAATATTTTAAAATATTTGCGCAAATTATTTGTCTGTGGGACTGTACCTTTAGACATTTAAACAAGCAACCAATTTCAGAGCTCTCGATACGTTTAGGCCCGTTATCGTCACTTCAAGTATATATCAAATAAACACGCTCGTTTGCATATCAAGCGCTGTTTTGATATTTAAAATTTGGTTGAAAGTGTAGCGATGCGGAATCAATCAAGCATTTCACGGCTTCGGCTTTCTGGCACTGCAACTTTGGTTAAAACGGATAAAAAAAAAATGCGCTCAAACAGAATTGTAAAATTTAACTAAAATCGATTGTCTATATCTTACGGCGGATCGGTTGGTAAAATGGGTCTTCCTGAGAATAACTTTGCTATTAAATTTTATCGTTCTCAAACTCGGTAATATAGTTAAATATATGATTACAAATGAATTTGCAACACTTTTTCGAAATCGAAAGACGATTGGTCGGAAAATGGCATAACTTAGCCTTCTCGTTTTGGTTTTTGCGGTACGATTCGATATCATCTTCTACAGGTGTATTGTATTAAACATTTTTTGGTGTTATCCCATAACTGCGCTTTGTTTTCGATGCCATCTTGACTCCAGTGTTTCTCAATAGGATTGAGTTCCTTGCTCTTGGAACCATCCTTCAACAAATTGCGATGAATGCTTAGGATCATAGTCCTGCTGAAATTCATAATTCTGGACAATTGCCGGTCACTGATTACGATTTTTGTTGGTGCCCCACGTTTCAAGTGATTTCTAAAGATTTGTACCATCTATCATCAAAGGCTGATTTTTTAAGAGCTATAAGTAGGAAAGTTTTAAAAAAAACAAAAACACATAAAATTGCAAAAAAATGCATGAAATCTTTATTTGAATCGATAGTAGTAAATAAAAATTACAGGTTACATTTTCAATTCCAACTAGAAACCTGACTTACTCATCTCTTTTTTCTCTTAAATATCTAGATATATTTGATTCTATTTCTTACCCAATAAAATAGAATTGTAAGATTTGCAATTTTGTGTTACTTAATAAATGGCTGCTGCTGTTCATGCCAAAGCTTAAAGCAGGGTTTCGGGCACAGTCCCGGCTTATCCGGGCAAGAGTTGCACATAAATTTGGTATACTGAAACATGCCAGCCTTGTGACAATGGCGACAATTTTTACGCGCGGGTTTGCCCTGCTGCTCAATGGGTTTCATTTGATGTTGTACCTTTGGAGCAGCAGTAGCAGCAGCAGCGGCAGCGGCAGTCTTTGTTTGAGTTTGCTTTCGTTCCTCGGGTGTTGGTGCGACTGATTCGATTACCAACTCCTCCTTGAGCAGCGACTTGATGACAGTAATGCGAAAATCTTTATAGCTTTTGGCTGGTTTTAGATGCGATGAGACACCGCAGCCTTGGGATATATACAAAAGATATGAATTGTACAACATCAGGTTGATCAAATATATGGCCAATTTCTTATCCCACTGCAGGGAACTCCAACTAGGTTGATAGTTTATCAAATGTTGCCTGCTCTGTTGGTTAACACCCAAATGCCAATCGATTTCTTGCAAGAGCTTGGGTCTGGCATTGGTCTTCTGCATGGACATCTCTTTGGCATAAATGGCCAAACAGTCGGAGCTAAAGAAATACATGGATTTCTGACGGCGACGCCACTTGGCCATCATCAAGGGCTGGGCATAGAGTGTGGCTATGCCATTAGGTGTAAGTTCTTCATGTACCAAAGACTTGCTATTGCCATACCGATTCCGGTCCAACAGACCAGTACAGTACATCTGATTTTTGGCAAGCTCCTGGGCCAGACCAAAGCTGCCATAGAACTTGGATACATATACCGTACGTCCCTCCTGTTTGTCTTCAATTAGATTTAAGGCCAACTTATTACGATGCTCGACCAATTGCCGGGAATTGCGTATCCATGAATCTGCCTGGGATCTATATACAATTTCGGGTAGAATTTTAAATATTAAACCATTTTGCTCGGTCAGCAAGTGAAGCATCAAGGAGTTTAAGCGAAACTTCTCTGGCAAATCTCGAAGATTGCTGATTTTACTTTTCCACAAAATCAGAGGATCATTCAAGATCAATTGCTGCCCACAAACATACAGCTCTGCCATGCGTTCATTGAAGTAATGACACAGTGGACCCGCATCTCCTACTCCGAGGTCATCTTCTGGCCCTAGTAAATCAAAATTGAGGACCTGCATCAGCTGTTGAAACCTCTCCAAACTCATTTTCTCTTGGAAACCCTTAAAACCCGGATAGTAATGGCTATTCCAATAGTCCGCAAGGTCGCAGAGTTTCATTTCACTCATGACAAGGGTTAGTCCCACAAAAATTTCCATTTCCTCTTCTGTGAAGGGTGGAGCCTTCTTATTCTTTAAACGGGCATTGCAGCTTTGGGCAATTAGACCAAAGAACTTTTGTCTTTGTCCCAACATTTGATGAAAATAGTATAGAGGACTCGCGGATGAGTTTTTGCCTGCCTTTAAACCCGTTTGGTTTAGGTTGAATGTAAAAATTGAACGTGCGTGGAGCTGCTCTTCACTCCAATCGGGATCATACGGATCCTCCTCCACTGCAAATTGGTCAGTCGTTAATCGTATTTGTATGTTTAAAATAGGCTAATTTCTCACCTGGGCAAAACACATCACTCTGGTCCAGTGACTGTTTGAGCTCCTCGTAACCCTCCTCATCCGAATCACTTTCCTGTTGCAGATCCAGATTGGGTTTGGGTGTTGCCACAGGTCTAGCTACCATGGGCAATTGTTGTTCCGTCAAATCCGGCTTAATCTCTGTACTCAAATCATAGTCTGCCAAGGGCTTCAACCCAGCACCAACAGACTCCTGTCCCGTGCTGCGCTTTGCCGGCGACCTGTGATCAATCTGACGCGGCTGTAGTAGCTGCTTGCGTTTGCGACCCGCAGTGGACATGGTTCCCCTCTTTTACTTGAATTTATTTATGGTTTAAATAACAAAAAGATTTTTTTTGGCTAGGTAACGCGTGTTTTTACTCTTTCGTTGGCTGACTGTGTGCTGTAGTGTGTACTCTTTCGCACACTCGTATATTTTGTGTTAGCGCGGGCATGGCAAAGAGTTGCCATCTGGCTAGAAATCGCGATGGCACTGTTTCGTGACTAGAAAATTTACTCATGCTTATATTTTATTTTTTTATTTTTTGCAGGTGGCCAATGGTTTGGTGTGGATATCACTAAGGAAGACATCTCGGACAATTATGAACAGTGCGTCTGGGAGCCTTCCATTATTAAGATTAATGCCTTGAGTGCTGCTGCTGAAGCTGCTTGCATGATTCTGTCCGTCGATGAGACAATAAAAAGCCCCAAGGCCGGCGAGGCACCTATGGCCGGAGGCGGTATGGGTATGGGTCGCGGCATGGGCAGGCCCATGTAAAATAAACAAAATCAGAACAACTCTTAGTACACCAGAATAACTCTATTAATCATCAACCACACACACAACACGCTCACTTGCATTTGTCTCTCCTTATTTAACACAAAAACACGTATTACTCGGTCATCGTTTCGCTACAATTAATCAGCTGACTTTGTATATGTTTAATAAAAAAAAATGGAAAACTATTAAAAACATATTTTCATAACAATAAGAGACGTTTGAATTTGGGAATAATAGAGATACAATGATGTGGAATCATGATACCGAAGGAAAAAATTTTTACAGGGTACAAAAAATTTATAAAGTAAGTAAAATAAAGCAACATTAATTCTTTGAAGGTATTTTTGCCTTTAAAGCAGCGATGGCCCTTGGTTCCTCCCCGGTGGCGAAGACATTTCGCTATTCACACGTACACGACCCGAGCGCTTGCCGAAGCTGAGACCAAAAGAGCAGAAAGGCGTCATTCGCTCGAGTGAGTTCGAAGCGATTAGGTCGAAGCAAATTCACGGAGCTTTATTTTCGCACACTCTAATACACTCTCACTTTATGGCTTCGCTCTCGCTGGCCATCGCTGCTTTAAAGGAATATTTTGAACTAAAAAGAAACTAGTTTTCAGCCAAAAAGCACGATTTTAATGCTCCCCATTTACAAGCAGCGAACCAAGCCGACAAAGCACACAAACCACCGGCACAGCAGCAACTGATGCTGCACAGAACAAAAGAAATTTTAAACAAGCGTCCCACAGTGGTCCCAAATCCCAAAAAAGACGGCCAAAAGTCGAAAAACGTATCTATTTTGGCAGAAAGTTCGGGGTCGCTGTTTACGAATTCGAAGTCAAAACTCAGAAAAACAAAATGGCGGACTCCAATATGGCAAACAATTTTTTCAAAAACGTATTTGATTTGGCTGAAAGTCTGTACTCTGGGGTTTTCGGGGTCAAAATTCAGAAAAACAAAATGGCGCATCCAATATGTCACACAATTTCTTCAAAAACGTATTTGATTTGGCTGAAACATCGAAAAACCAGTTTATCGATAATATCTCGATAACTATTCGACAGTTTTTTTTTATTCATGTCGATTTTCGTGCTCAGCGGGCCAAAACATAAAAAAGGTGTGAGTGTCGTTAACACTCACGAGGGTTTGATGTGAAACATTATGCTTAGTTTAAGATCTTATTTTCAAATCACAAGCTCTCTAAAGGACATATAAATCAGCATGGGCACTCTTTTGAAAGAAGAAAACTAACGTTGAGTAGAAATACCAGCAACAAGATCACTTCCTGCAGTGTGCTTTAATTTTTTCAGGAAGTCTTGTTCCCAGGTCCCAACTAGATCCCTCCCAGATACCACCCAGATTCCACCCAGATCCCACTCAGATCCCACCCAGAACCCACCCGTCCACACCCCATCCAAATCCCACCAGAATCCTACCCAGATCCCACCCAGATCCCACACAGATCCCTCCCAGATCCCACCAAGATCCCACCCAGATCCCACTCAGATCCCACCAACACCACCCAGATCCAACAAATCCCTCAATCTTTCCCAAGATCCCACCCAGATCCCACCTCATCTCCCTTCCTAGATCGCTCCCAGATTCCACCTAAATCCTGCCCAGATCCAACCAAATCCTCCCAGATCTTTCCCAGAACCCACCCAGTTGCCCCACTTCATCTTTTCTTGGTTGTTGGTTTGGTGATTTGGGGGAGAGCACTGTCAAGCACTAAATCTGCCGCTATCCGCAGCTAATTTTTGGATATGTTTTGAAGAAGTGTCTAAACAACAATTTCTATTTTGTTTGAGAGCGGGATCTGATGGGAGTTTTGACTTATTGTTTTTTCTAACACGATTTTTCGAAATGTAACCAAGAAAAAACCTATAATTTTATTAATGACTCACTATTTCATGCATTGTTTATAATGATAAAGGAGCAATACATTCAAATTGTACGTACTTTCTGGAGTAGAATCCATTTTGAAGAATTAAAATCGGTTAACTTTTGTTCGATTCTATACGCTTTTGAACGTTGTGTTACATTCAATGTATGACGAGTAAACGATGAGGCACGCTCGACGCTCACGAACGGAGTTCATTCTTGAGCCAGGTAGGGACACTTCCCCTTTATTAACGGTCAAAATAAAAACTAGATGTACCACTACAACTATTTCAACCATTAAAAGTCACTAAAAAATATATTTTTTCGACTTTTGGCCCGTTTTTTTGGGATTTGGGACCAAAGTGCGTCGTTTAAACGACGAATGATGACCGTTCAGCGTTAAAAATCAGTTTTTTTATCTGTTATTTAGCCCTGATTATATTGTTTTACAAAAATATATTAAGGCTTAATTTTATTTCGGTTCAGTTGAGTGGTTCTAATTTAAAACGAAAACATTATATGGTCACTTTCCTATTTTAAACGTTGTACTTTCTATAATTAATAACACAGTTCAACAAATATTGGGTCATCGCTGGCCAAGGAATGAGATAATGATTTTGTTCGACAAAGGCTTTTAAACTGAATACAAAGTAAATTTTCAAAATTTTTCCAGCACGTCAAGCTTTTAAGATATCAATGGTCAAAGTTGGTAAAAATGCCTAGAAAGACAACAAAGAATGCTCTGTGAAAATTTCAGATGAATAGGGGATCTTTCCTCTTTCGGGGGCAATAAACCAAATTCTTGGTCGAAAACTGTTCAGAATTTTTATATTCTATTTCTATAATCCGGATTTTTCTCTGCTTTTCTATGTAAAATACCGATATTCTTACTTAATTTAAAGTCCGAAATGTCTATATACAATCGCAGTTAAAATCGAAGCAGCTGCAAAAATGAAATTTTAATGAAATATACAGCCCTCTTTCATGGCAATTACACCAAATCTGATAAAAAGTCTGTTTTTTAGTGTATTTTTCTTATCAGTATATTTTTTTAACATATCAATATTGCCATCCAAGGATAACGTAACCACTTTTCAGTCGAAAATAATTTTTTGCAGAGTGAAGGTTAGCAGCAACTACATGTTGATATTTTTTGAAAGGTTGTTTAATTATCTTGATTTCATATTTAATTTGGTGCAAAAACTTAAAGAAAATAATATTAAAACTTAAATTAAATGTTACCACTTCATTGATGACGTAATTTATGCCAACCATTTTTATTTCGTACAGCAGATAATATTACTTTTAAAACTGAGTAACGTCTCTCTTATTTTTTATTACTGCTTCTATTCGGTTCTTCATTGAATTTACCAAGCTTTGACACTCCTCAGAAATAATCGAGTTCCAAATTTCCTCAATTTTGGACTTTAAATCACTTACAGTGCGCTGTGGCTCATTTCTGAGTTTTCTTTTCATTAATGACCATAGACTTTCTATAGGGCTCAGGTCAGGGCTGGATGATGACCAATCGAGGACGTCAATTTGATTTTGTTGAAGCCAACTTTTCGTCTTTTTAGCGGTATGTGGTGATGCACCGTCCTGCTGAAAGGTATATTCTCCAAAATCAGCCAGCTTTGGTGCCACAGGAATGAGATGATTTTGTAAAATATTGATTTATTTTTCAGCATTTATGGTTCCATCTATAAAGTGAAGATCTCCCACTCCCTCTTGCAGACATGCATCCCCATACCATAACACACATTAGTGAAATTAACTTATTTTGTAGAAACTATAACCTATAGTTTTTATTTGCTGGCGTGTCCATTCAAGTTTAATAGTTTTGCCAATACTTTCAGACCAACTTGATGCTATTTCTCGAACTGTGCTTCTACGGTTTTGTTTTATTATAGCAGACAAAGCCCTTTATCACGAGGGGTTATTATCGAAACCCGACCCCTGTGTGCTACATTGTGGTTATTATGGCCATTCTTTTTAAAGTTTTTCACAATACTTTGCACGGTTGATCTCGGAAGATTAACATCATTTGATATTTCCCGATAGCTCTTGCCTGATTTAAACTTATCATTGATTAGCCGCCGAATTTCTTCAGAAATTGGCCTTCCACGTGCCATCGCAGAAAATTAAATCAAATTAACAGGAAGCACATGCGTTGATTCGATTTTAATAATTGTCTGTTGGTTTGTTTAAATTTTCACGTTCGCGATGTTGTACATAACTTACGAATAAAGTTCTGTATATAAATTAAAAATTTTTTGTTACTGTTAGTAAGGAACCATACATAATTAAGTAAACTTTCAGAAAAATATGGTCATTTAGCTGCAGCTACCTGAATCTCCTAAATGTTTAAATGTTAGTATTGTCCATGCTCACGCGCGCATCTCAAAACACAACAGTCTGGCAGCACTATTCAATTACAGAGTTCTGTTGTGCTAATGTTAACTTTTTAGCGTTTTCCCAACCAAATAAACATAAATAAATTCTTAATCTTTGTTAAGGCATTCGTATACTCCTAAACATTAATAAACATTGGAACGTGTATAAAAACTCCCTACGATCATCAAGAGCGTTTTGCTAGAAATTGAAGAACCCTTGTCGTAACATGGGTAATCACAAGGTTCTGAAAACAGCGGGTGTCAATCTGCGCTACTCCATGTACGATTTCATTGATGCTGTTAACAAGCATTCCCTCATCTGGGACAGAAGGCATGCGAATTTCCACAATCGAGAATTAAGGGACCAAGCCTGGCAGCAAATCGGTGGAGAGCTCTGTAAAGATTTTCAGGCTTCCAGCAGTGCGGAAAAGCAGTCGATTGGTAAGATTTGGAGGCGGTCTTATACACAAGTGTCGAATTTAATATTTTTATTCTCAACTTTTTTAGTCAAGACTTTGCTCAAGCGCTGGAAAAACACGCGGGACAGTTACTTACGCGTTCACCGATTGCGCCAAAGCGGCGAGGAGCTGGGCCGTGCCTCCTACATATACGAGAAAGAGCTAAGTTTTCTGCTTGAAGTCAAGGCAGAAACGGAGGAGGACGAGGAGAAGGAAACACAGCAAACTCAAGTGAAGGGCGACGCGCAAAAATCGCCATCTAAGCGGAAACGCGTGCTAACTCCCCGTACGCCCAGCAAAATCCGTAACACTGAACAGTGTGCTGAAGCCACCACTGACATCCTCAATACAAATGCATCCCTAACAGAAAGTCTACATTCGGTGCTAACGGAGGATCTCAATTATACGACAGATAACTCCACGCAAGCTGATGTTGATGCTAGAGTTGGAGCTGCTGTATCCTTACCAACATACACCATAGCCAGCAGTACAACTATGACACCAACGGTGAATCCTATGCCTGATCCCGATCAGGCCTTCTTTGATACCATTAAGCCACATTTGCAGCGTATGAGCAACGAACAGAAACTGGACTTTCAAATTGAGGTGCTACAAATTCTTCGCAATTTTAAGCCAAATTGAATAAAATTTTAATTTGATACCCACTACTACACTAATGTCTACCAAGTTTCTACAAAGGAGGAGGATTTTGTTGGACACAGGCAGAAATAGTGATCCATCTTTCCAAAGTGTAGGAGGAATTCTTATTTGTCTGATGCAGCGCCCCTCTCTAGTCCTTACAGCCAAAAATGGGCGCTTAACAGCACTTACTATCGTTGTAACTAAATATCGGCATATCATGTTATCGGAGTTTCAAACCATTGGCGACAGAAAATTATAATTATCAACTTTATTTAAGGAACGACTTGATTTTCTCAAAATTAAAATTGGTATAAAGCAGAATAGCATCAGCTCAGCTATTACAAATTATTCTGATATTTACGACACATGTCAATTTGTTGGATTTAGTTAATATTTTAGTCTTATAACGTTATATAAACAATATTTAACCTAATAAATAGAGCCACCCTTATGCCAAATTTTGCTACCTCGAATAATCTCTAAGGCCTTGAATTCCCTAAATTTGGAAGTCAATTTTGGTCTAAAAAGACCATTGAGCCCTAATTTCGCTTTTGATACATTCGGCATTCTCAAATTTGCTTGTAATTCACGTAAACACGCTTGGCTAAACCCACAATATTCTCAGTTAAAAAGGGAGCATACTGGCCAATCCAAAACATTTATATGGTGATCACCTCTCTGCTCTTTTGAATAGATACATTATCTTGCATAAAACCAAGATCTCTTTCCATATTTTTTTCCAAAAACGGCAGAAGACGATCCTCAATACATTTGTATTCTCCATTGTTCATCCTCAGTTATAAATAAAATACCCCTAAAATATCCCCAAACATTGAATACCTCCAAAATTGCGTTTGGAAAACATAATGGATCGTATACGCAAATCTATCCAATAGTGCCAGAAACCCATCTAGGCCGTCAGGACTAAATTTTTTTCATCAGAAAAATTTATCAGAAATGAATAAATATAAAACCAAAAGCTTTTCTAAACAAAATAAAGTTAAAATTTTGTACCGAGTCCCAGTTTCTCTCCAAAGTTTTTCCTCAAATTGAAGTCGTGCTGTTTTTTGTGGTGTTGCTTTCACGAACGGATTTTTTAAGACTCCTCTGACAATTCACTCCGATGATTGCAGCGTCCGCCACCCCCCCCCCCAACAGTCATCCTTAACACAAGCGTACTGCAACAAGAAGCCTGTGTGGAGCACGAAGCAAACTAATTGTCTTGCTTGAGTATTAAGCGACTTTTTCGCGGTCAACAACTTGGGTTTTCTTCCAGAACTATGCTTCACGGCATATTCATCCGGATTGTTTTTCAAAAATTTGGTGTAACACAACGTTCTCGACCAATTTTTCAGCGTTCACTGATAACCACAAAAACAAGATGAGGCTCATTATTTTGCTCCAGAGTTTATTACACTATCGTCCGGAAAATCTCTAGAAGTGTAAAAGGCAACTTAAGTCTGTGAAACTTTCGAATGCAGTGTAACACTGTTTAAAAAGTAATTCAAAACCATATCTCAGAAATTTTATTTGAGCCATGAACATAAAGTTTAGCATTTGGGTGGGTAATATAAAGTTGAATATTTTTCCCAATCGGAGCTAGTTAAGAATCAAAAAGAAAATGTTTAAAAGTGGTTCAAAGTCATATAAGGGCATTAGACTGAACGTCCCTTATATGAAAAATATTTTTTTTGGAAATGTTCTGTTCCTCAGGGCGCACAAAATGCGTAATAATTTCTAGTTAACGTAATGAAAAACAAAACTTTGGAAATTTCCACGTTTAGTACTGTCACCGTGGGCTTAAAGTTTCTTCATTAAATTTCCATTTCCCCTTTTTCATTTTACTATTTCATTAAAGCAAGCTTTGAGATGCCAAACGTTTTTGTTCAACTTAAAAACGGTTGCTGTGCCAAAAACAATCAATGCTGTTCCTGAATTAATACTCCAGGATCGGTATGTTACATACCGTGAGATGAAGTGGTCCTTGGGCGTAAGCATTTTTCACCCGGACATTCCATGTTCCGCCGGCAAATTTAATCGCTATGCTTTCAAGGTTTTTTACTAACCATGGATATGCATATGAGCCGAACAAGAAACCAAAAACTAACATATACGAGTCGACATTACGAGTCATTCCACAAAAGTTGTTTGCTGGCGAAAAACTTTAATTTAAATGGCCGGCCAAAAAATTAAAAATAAATCAAAAAAAGGAAAAATTAAAAGTGGTTATTCAAATTAATTCATAATAGTAGTTCTTCTGCTAGGATTGGATTGACTGTGTTCTTCGATGCATTGAAGAAGGTGCAGCATCGAGTTTTGTAAAGAGCTCATTGAAGTCCTCAGCTGGTTTCACGCCTCTTTCTCGACATCATTCACAACTTTGAGGCTTTTCAGTAAATAAACAGTCCATAAAATTCCTTTCTCTGTTGCAGTACAACTCTTTATCGCGACCACCATTCTTTCCTTCCTTGTAAGCCCAAATGACTTGAAGACACCATCAATTTGAAATATATTATATATTATATTAAGTGCAAGAGGTAAGCTCAGTCGATTTGACGAGTAAAGTTAAAGTATATCAAGGAAGACCAAACAGGCAGACACGTGTCATTCACAGAGATAACCTTGAAAATGGTAAAACGGTCATTAGCGAATACTATTCAGAAATATTAGAAATATTCGACACTGATTGAAAGCAAAAATAGATGTATTCGGCCTAAAAAACATGTCTAATCATTTTGACAAAATCCATTAATTGAAAGAAATTGCTCGACGATAAGAATGAAAGAAGAAGAACAAATGTCTAGGAAAATCCTTTTTTTTTTGAATTATTATATTAAGCTAGAAGGAGACAATGCTGACCAAAACAAAAATGACTGACTTAACAAACTCTTGTCGTACCGCATTAATATGAAAAATATTACTGCCTAACAGGATGAGACCGCATTACAAAGTGTTTATTGAATAAAAACAACTAAAAGCCATTTTGTATCATCAAACACAAAACTGTCAAAAACTTCACATCAGCCAACGGTTTGGCTGTCCCAAGTGACTTGACCAGTTTCGTTTTATAAACTGCGCCGAAACCTGTCTGTTGTGTCTGCATTTGCCTTGTCTCTTGCTTATGTGCCAATCTGGTTTCATTTATGTATACCTGATTTCTACATGAGTTTTTTTCTTCTTCTTTTCGGTCAGTGCATATAAGGAAAATATATGCGTACATACATAATGTACGGTTTCATATTGCATCCTCTAAAAAAAGAAGATAATTTAATCGATGGAGGCAGCCGTTACACACGATTTAATAAACCTGAAAAATACAAAGGAATGAGGCGGATTTTAGTAAGTTTCGAAATATACTCCTTTTTACGCCTAAACAGAGATGAAAACCGTAACGAATAACGGTTAGGATGACGGTTACTGTATTGGCCGCCAGCATAATCACGACGTGCAAGGTTTACCCACATGTTTTCAATTGGATACACCATTCTAAAGCTGGACATTCTTCTCAGTGAACCACTCACGACTGGCCCGTTAATGGGCGCATTATCTTGCTGAAAGATGGTGTCCGGGTCCGTCTCTTACTCCAAAAAGTTAATTAACACTTCATCAAATAAGTTTAAATAGCCCTCATTCCATTATGCTCTTTCTATGTTTTTTTCCATTGGTATTATTATTATAATTTTAAAGAATTGGTACACAAATTGAAAATTGTGGTTAATTGAAATGCCAAAGCCACTTAGGCTTTAGGCTATCCATGGTAATAATTGCGGTTCAGTATAGTCAAAATCATTGGTTTTTGGATATATGTGTTCATTTGTGGTCCTGAAATGCGGATTCTTAAGTATATAGCTAGAGCTATATAGCTTTTTTATCTTCATGGAGAACAATCAGCGCATATGCATTTGTCATGGCATGACTTTCCACTTCATTATCCGTTAAGCAGCGCACGCCGCGCATTCGTTGTTGTTTAGCTTACTAAAGATGGGTTGATCCCGGAATGGCACAAATCAATCCCGATCGGCATCAATTTTAATCGACTAGAGCGCGCATTTTGAATACCAGTAATCTGTTGTTTTAACATCTCTCTTGTTTGTTTACTTTCTTGATATTTGTGAGTGGATTAAATTTGGAAATACTTTTCTATAAATAACCATGGAAAATGAAGCAGTTAGTGTTTATTTTGTGTGCGTGACGTGAAATGTGTTGTTTTTAATATGTTGAATATGTTTATTAAAAATGTTTTGAGCTTTGGTGATGATTCGAAGTAGTAACGATGGTAACACTGCTAGGAGATTTTTTAAAACGCAGAATTGTCTGCAGAGATAACAAAAATTAAGACATCGATTAATAGTTGATTCTTGCAACCATGTTATTAATATAGACATATTCAAAAATTACGCCTTGGAGACTGCTAGGCATTTCGTAAATTTGTACCCTTGGTATAATATGACGCCAACTTTACATACGTTTATTTTTTCATTACCCGCAAATAATTAAAAGTGCATTACTCCCAATTGGTCAATTAACTGAGGAGGCCCAAAAAGCACGAAACAAATATTTAAAGTTTTACCGATTGTATAACACAGGTTCGACAACTATTTAATCAACCTTATAAGGAGCCACATTCAAAAATGTTTGGATTGCGAAATTAACAACCTTATTAATGGACCATTCTACGTTACTGAGGAGTACATAAAGAAGACACTGGAACTAGGATTCATCCCACCAGAGGCCTTTACTTACCTGGACAAGCATCATCTAGTAATGAAAAATTGTGTGCCTATATTGTACCATAGATATCGCAGGGCTACAGACAAAACTATTAAAACATTTACACCAGAACAAACCGAATTCAGATTCGACACAAGTATATCTTCCAAAGACGTCACAGCTTTAGAAACAATAAAATCCAAGAAGTTTTGGTGGCGACAGGATAAGCCTAAATATTTATACGAACACATACTCTTAGTTCGTATCATTTGTTTTAACCTTTTATCTTATTATTAAAAATATATGTAATGTTTTTTTGTCAATATTATCCTCTCATAACACTTGCATAATAAGTTATGTTTTTAACTGATTTCGAGTTTGGTCGAAGTCCTAACTGTTGTGACAAGTTATTTCAAGTGTATAAAAACTCGGTAAAGAAATTTCCTTCCGTTATTTTTCTGCATTTTTAAATTTTCATTTTTATTTTTCTCTAAAAAGAATACTAGATATTTAGGTTAATCATAGACGCTGAGTGCTCGTCGCGGGACATTGCATCCTAACTTAAGCATATTCACATCTCTTGTTAATATAAATAAAAATAAAAAAATTAAGTTTTACCGAGAACTTCTTTTTGAGAAAATGCAGTCGGGGGGAAAGTGCAATGTCGATGTTCTGAATAGAATGTTCATAACGTCACATCCTCTAGTATCGAGGGCGATTAAAGAGCCAGGAAACAAAAAAATGTCAAATTTTAAAATCAGCTTTAGATCTATTAGAAAATGTGCCTGAGGTTAATGAGGAGTACTCTAATTCAATTCAAAATTGGTTTTGTTGTTTTTTTATAATTATCTCTAATATCTAAAAGTTTTAAAAATGTATCCCGATTATTTCTATGGAAACTATAGGATATATTCTTGCGATTGTGAAACAAATTTGTTAAGTTAATAGCTTTGACAAAGAATTGTATTGGCTAGTTTTTAAACTCCTATGTTTAAAAAAAGTTTGTAAATGTAAAATTGGCTACGCAGCTCCTCCAACGGGGCCAAGCCAAGCTTCTCAAAATCTCTTGGCGTGTATGCTTTAAATTTTTCGCACAAGAGAGAGGGCCTACAGTTTAACGCCGGATCCGAACGGCAAAGTTTGAGAAATTGCTTTTTCGTGGCTAGTTACTTCACAGCTGGCGCCAATAGGAGGTGAAGGTGACCGTATGTGTAAAAGCTATTTTTCTAAAGAAAGAAAATAACTTTTATTATTAGATGTTCAGAGACGGGATCGAACTCACGACCTCCCGCCCTGCAGTCCAGCACACTAACCGCTGGGCCACAGAGGGCCACCAAAAAAAAGTTTATTTCGCAAAAACTAGTAAACAATAATGGGCGTAATCAGCAGATAAGTTCGACTTACGGTTTGTGATTTATGATTGCCGATTTTACCTGCTGAATTCAGTGATTGACGATTGAGATTGGGAAACTTGACAATAATGTTTGTTGAATAGAAATCGAACAAAACGAATGATTGGTTAACGAATGCTGGGTCAGCCCAAGGTGAATTTACTATAAGGTGACGTACTCACCACAGCAGCTCTCTTTCGAGGGGCCTTATTATATTTTATTTATTCATTTTTGACAGTATGAAAGCAAACGTCGTCGAGAGATTTTGGAAATGAGGGCAAATGTTGAGGTGGAGCCAATGCCATTGCTGGACATTGACATTTTCTTACCAATTACCAGCTCAGCAATTGTTGGTGCTAACCCAGCCATAGCAGAGCAGGCAGGAGAAGAAGTCGAAATAGATAGCGAACTGACGGATGACTCCATAGAGTACATCTCAGGCCATCTAATTAGAATATTGTCATTAGACTGCGCCGACAAAGAAAATGCCACATTCACGTATGTTGATATGGTATCTGCAGGTGGGCTAAAGCCGCCATCAACGGAATTCGTGGCCGAAATAAAAAGGCCTGAATCTTTATATAACAAGTTCAATGGCAACAATATATGAACAAATCCTTTATTGCTGGCCGAAATGTTAAGAAGTGCTAGAAAACATTGAATTAGATGCAAAAACACAAGAATTTGAATGAAGAATTAAAAATTTAAACAAAAAACTAAAATTGCAAAAACAAAAACAAAGGCTGGTTGATCAAAAAAATTTTAAAAATATTAATATAGTACTTTGATTAATTTCTTGTGAAACTTTGTTTTTTATTAATTAAAATTGTGTTATGAATTATTTAATTTTATTTGTTAGCGAAAATCTTTCAGCTGTCTGTTAGTTAAAACAAAAACAAACGAAGTGTGCCTAGCATTGGCCTCTCAGAGCAACTGTCATCTGTCTCAGAGAGCGAGTTGAAAAAATTAAGACCCCTCCCCAAGGTATACTTAACAAGGTAGGAGCACTCGTTCCCTCGCTCTCTTGATAACTTCTTATATTTCAGTCGGTAAGCAAACGTTGTAGGCGACGCAACGTGATTTGACACCAAGCGAGTACAGAAATTCTAAACTCTCTTACTCTCGCTCTGACACAAATATAAGGAGTTGTGAGAGAGCGAGTGCGGCTACCTTGTTAAGTATACCTTGCCCCTCCCCACAACGGAATACGTCACCTTATAGTAAATTCACCTTGGGTCAGCCTACCTTTGTACAGACATTCAAATGAAATTATCTATGTGTGAGTCTTTTGCATTGATGAAAAGAACTAAAGCCACAGAAAATCTTAAAGTATACAATCAATTCCATTCAGCAAAAACTCATCCGCAAATCGTAAATCGGTAATCGCTAATCGGAATTATCTGCTGAATACGCCCAATTTGTATTATATAATTCTTAAAAAAAATATTGCATTAAATATTTGTAACTTTAAAAAGTTTTTTTGTAATACTTTTATACTCTTAAAAAGAAGGCGACCTTATTTGGCCTTTTCGCCCGAATTCGTGTGTATCGGACAGCCACGAGCGGACACACACATCAGCAGGCAATGATCGGTTTATATATAGTTCCTTGTGGAATTTTTTTTTATTTGTTTAAAAAATTTAGTTTTAATTTAAGATCGAGATCTTCGAAAGTGTGGAAGGGCCGATTTTAACCACGGAAATTTCTTTTGGCTGGTTTTAAACTTCCTATCATTTGTTGGGAGATTTAGCAAAACTCTTTTTTCAATAGCTCCATCTGGCATGGTGGCGCCATCTACTTGACAGGCAGCGGATTAAGGGCGGATAACAAATTTTAAAATTTTTTTGACCTTTTTATGAAGAATATGACTTAAATTTTAAATATTATTTAAAAAATGCAATTTTATACAACCAAAAATGTTCAATTAAACATCAAATAAACCCATAACTAAAAGAGTGAAATTTTTTGGCGAGAGATTCAGCCCTGTGTTTAGAGATGGAACTTCAACGAGAATAACTGGTGTTCTAACTAGATTTTCTAATGAGAAAATGAAATCTCTAGAAGTTCTGTGGCACTGACGATTTTTTCGAGAGATTTAAATCTCTAGAGATTTCTGTGGTACGTATCAAATTTGGTTGCTCTAGCTCTTCTCTGAAATCTATAGTACACCCTTTTTTACTTCACGGGTATAAAAATGCTAAACATTTACAATCAATTTTTGCCTTTTTTGCCACTTGAAAAGTGTATTATAATTTTGCCCAGAAGTTTGTAACGCATAGAAGGAATCATCTGCGACCACATAAAGTATATATATTCTTGATCAGCACGACGAGCTGAGCCGATTAAGCTTTGTCCGTCCGTCTGTCTGTTTCTACGCGAACTAGTCCCTCAGTTTTGGAGCTATCGAAGTCGAAGTATCGAAGTATCGAGTCTTCTTTTTACTGCATGCTGCTAATATGTCGGAACCGACCGGATCGGATGACTACTTCTTGTAGCTGCCATAGAAATGTGTGGTCGGAAAATGGGTTTTAGTGAGAAAAACTGTTTTGTTTTCAATATTACCGATCACAAACTCGGTCATGGGTAATATTAAATGTTTTTAAGCTGATCTGCGAAGTTTGGTCGAAGTTGCTAACCACTGAGTCAAGCTTTTTCAAGTGTATCAGAACTTCGGCACAGACGAAGTTAGCTTTCCCTTTCTCGTTTCTTATAGGTACAGAGTATTTAACAATCGAACTTGACCAAAGATTTTCTAACTTTGTTAAGTTAATTTTTTAAGACCTTCCTGGGTTCAGGGTAGGAAGGTTAATCATGCATAAGCTTCGGTTTATGGTGCGTTCTATGGACTTCGGTTCTAGATTGAATTGCAGCTTTAGAAATTACACTATTACCCCCGTTGGTAGAATCTCCAGACTCTGAATTGAGTTTTAGCCGAAGCAATTCAACTTTTTAATGTTCGTTTGGCAATCCCTAAATGCAACGAAGTGCAAGTTTATG
This sequence comes from Lordiphosa stackelbergi, assembly GCA_018904235.1. Classification (NCBI taxonomy): domain Eukaryota; kingdom Metazoa; phylum Arthropoda; class Insecta; order Diptera; family Drosophilidae; genus Lordiphosa; species Lordiphosa stackelbergi. The sequence continues at coordinate 25,546 of JAEIFU010000311.1, read as the reverse complement.
TCTAGATTGTATTTCTACATTAAGATCATAAAAGATACAATTAACTGAGCGATGCCTACCCAAGCCGTCAGTCCTCAATTTCCCATTTGGTTGATCACCAGCTCTCCCACACAGACAGCATTTGTTTGATCTTAATGAACTGGTTGGTCCCCACTCCAGAGGCAACTCCCTCCACTTTTATGCCTGCACTCCATATTGTCTGTATGTATGTGCATATGCACCTACTTATGCTCATGGTTGGTGGTTGTTTCTGGAATTTCAAGTCTGGCATCGGGACCCTTATTGTATGCATTTAGCAACGGCTCTGAGGACGGCAGCTGTTCCTGTTCCCTTCTGCTGCTGCTGCTGCCGGGCGGGTACCTGCCTAAGCGACCCTCATCCGCATCATGTACTAAATATATTTCCAGCGTGTGTAACGTATTTTTACGACAAACCCAAAAGGGAGAATGCAGGCCGAGCAACCAACCCCTGTCCTGCCCGTTACCTGTAACAATGTTAAGCGTTCCAGTGGAACCGATCATCAGTGCAGATGAATAGGCAGGAAGTCCTTTGAGGGGGTTTCTCTTTGTTTTTTGCTTACTTGTATGTACATTTGAGCTCTTATATCTAGAACTGTAAATCTAAACACTCACAAATCTCTGCTCAGGTTGAGTTCTCTAGGAGCACCACCTGTGTGTTCTGATAGCTAGTCCAGGCTGCTTCGGCTCTTTGTAAATACTCAATGACCTCTTGCCGCTTGTCGAGCAGCTCATATTTCTCCAGAGCCAATTTGAGCAGGACATACTCTAGACTGCGTACGCCAGCCTTATGGAAGGAGGGCTCTCGCAGTTTGTCCACCAGATTGAGATATTTACGCAAAACCTCCACATGCTGTTCCAACTTTTGGGGATTCTCCAGACTGGCATCCACTTCATGCACAAAGCGCAAACACTGCTTAAGACTGGCAGCCAGTACATTGCTTCTTCCCACCAAAGGAGTCAGCTCAGCATTTAGCTGTTGGACCGATCTTTTGCACTCCCTTAACTTCTGCAGGGCCAACTCATTGTATTCATTTTGTTCCGACCAGAGAGAAACGGGGGCATATGTACTCGACTCATTATCCTGCAAGGACATGCTGTTATTCTCCACTATGATGGTCTTGTTGACCAGTTCTCCAGAGTTTTCCGGCTGTTTCACTTGAAAATTAAGGGCGAAGTGAAACAAGACGTTGGCCTGGAAGAAATAACGTTTTATTGTAAGTAGAGCTCAGTTTTCGGAGAAGAATTTCCAAAGACTTGCCTGAACCATGGTGCAAGCGGTGGCCAAAATGAACCAGGCGGCAAAGGCAGCTAATAGCAGTGACATCTTGCTTTGAGACCGGCTACTGGGCGAATGATGGAACAGATCACACCACAACATGATTCAGGCGAATCATGTCAGAGTATCTCGCTGGGGTCAGAGAGGGGCCGCAGCATTATCATCGTTAGGTTGACCGATAAGAGAGAGTGCGATTCATTCATGAGCCCGAGTCGTGGGGAGCTTGCCATTTTCAGACAATGGGCCAGTCACGTGGTGGGTTGTAGCTATGTCCAACTGATCTTAATCGAATTGCTGAGAATAATGTTTACACGGGAATTGATTCTGGCTTCGGAATCATGTTCTTTCTGTTTACGAGAACAGAAGATTTTGTATACCTTTGCAGAGGGTATTCAAGTTTAGCAGATGTTTGTAACGATTAGAAGTTACTCCGCTGAGTTGATTTAGTCTAGTTCTGTTTCTATGCAATCTCCTCCGTCAGTTTTAAAGCAGTTTTAAAGCTATAGGAGGTTTTTAATAAAAGTGATTCATAGCCTTGATTGTGACTTGAAGTGACTTCACAGTGACTTAACAGTGACTTGACAGTGAAGAGGGTAGGTGAAAAAAGTAAAAGTAAAATTAATAAGCCAAGGGGAAACCCTTGGTTCAGTGCAAAAATTAATCGAGCCATTGCATCACGTGATCAGGCATCCACAAAATGGAAGAGGTACAACACTGACTATCTATCTAGTCAGACATGGAAGTAGATAAATGGGTTGGGTATTGGAAAACAACGATCTTCAAACAAATGTGATACCAACGTTTATGAATTAAATAAACGGTTTGTTCATAGTCAAGTTCAAGTTACGGCCAACGCATTTTCACTTTTCTAATATTAATATTTTGTATAAAACTGTAAATAAAGGGAGTCGAGAATTTGATTAGGATGACATTTTATTATTACTACATTATGTCGCTGTTGCTATATAACATGTAAGTATTATGGGAAAATTCAACTAATAAGAAGAAGCAGGCGAAATTGGCGAATGCCGCGAAGTTTTTACAAACCTCCTCCAAAATTTAAATAGAGGGAAGTTTTAAAAGGTTGAAGGTTGTAGTTGCTCGAGGTTTAATGGTGGGATATTATTGACGAGTGGACTGTTTTTGAAACATAACATACCTAAATGTGGAGAAGTATTAGGAAGAGAAACCCAAAATTGAAAGAGGAGGAGATATTATAAAAATAAATTAGTAAAAAGGATTAAATAACTCATTCTATATGAAAATGTATACAGAAAATATTTCTATTTTGCTAAGAGGTTTTTATAGGAAAAGGGTTTTTTGATAGAAGAAGCAGGGATGAAATAGTGGAATAAGGAATAAATCTTGACAGTCAAACACAGGTCTAAAAACTGAATTTTTGACTCCATTGTAGACCAGTGACTTTAATCCTTAAAAGATAGGCTAAAAGAAGAAAAAGATCAAAGGCAGAACTGAACGTTCCATGTTGAAATAGGAGATCTAAAACTAGAATAAAGAGGGGGAGAGCGGGAAGTTAACCTTGCAAAGGGTATTATAATTTTGCCCAGAAGTTTGAACCTATGAAATTATAAACTTATATTTGAGGGGGAGTGAGTCATGAGCTGTCCGTCGTGTCTGTGTGTCTGTGGTTGACTGGTTAAGCTGAGTGGAATTGCGCAGAGTCTTCTTTTACTGGAAATATGTGGAAGACGGCGGATGACTATTTCGCTGGCTATCACAAAATGGTTTAATGAGAAAATTTTTTTGTTTTTAATGTTAACGGGGTCTCACAGATTATTATATTATACGTTTTATATTTGATAGTTTAACAAAAGATGACTATATCTTATAGCGCAGGAAGGGTCAAAAGGGGTTTATGAGAAAAATTTTGTTTACTGTTAACGTGTCTAACTTTATTATATTTTACAAAGATTTGGGAGTCTTTGGTAAAATCGTAATTTTACTTAAATTATTTTTTACTACAAACAAGGAGGATTCAGATGAAAAATATGATAATGCAAATTATAGTTTAAACAAAGGCTTCAGAAGGATTTGTGATAAGCGTAGTTAGTTAGGCAAGGCTGTAGATAAATAGGATAAAAGTTTCTAGTAACACGTTGCGGGGGACTGTAAAACTCATATTAGATAACAAAGCGATGGAGTCGATATCTCCTGACAGGAGTTTATGAATAAAAAGAACACTATGGCAAGTTCGGCGGTTCTTAAGAGAAGGCAGGTCGATAAGGAGTAATCTGTCCTCATAAGGAGGAAAATGAATGGTGTAATCCCAGTTTAAGCCTCGAAGAGCAAAAATTAAGAACTGTTTTTGAACCGATTCCAGTTGATCTTGATCTTTTTGGTAATAAGGAGACCGCACGTACGACCCATATTCAAGTATTGGTCTCACTAGTGAGACATAGAGTTGCTATGCATTGCCTAGTTTTGCGATGACTGATATATGACTATTGAAACATAACTTGGGAACAAATTGTATACCCAAATCATCAACTTTATGGATACGTTCCAAAGGGATGGAATCAATCATATAATCAAACTCATATGGTTGATTACGACTAAAAGTCACACATTTACACTTGCTGAGATTAAGAGAAAGGGTATTAACCGAGCACCAGGCTTGAAGAGAGTTTAAATCAGATTGCAGGAGTAGAGAAGACGTAGGGTCCTTGTAAGACAAACAAAGTTTGAGGTCATCGGCATACATCAGTGCCTGCGAATAGGATAAGACCTGTGGGATATCATTAATATAAATGTTAAATAGTAAGGGGCCTAAATGACTACCTTGGGGGACCCCAGATAGTACATTAATGGAGCTGGATAGTAGTAATTTGAAACGAAATCTTTGAGATCTATCACTTAAGTAAGACTTTATCGAGTTGAGAAGGATGGGTGGGAAGTCGAGCAGAATCAATTTATGTACTAAGAGCTCTTGATTGACTGAGTCAAAAGCCTTACTGAAATCAGTATAAACTACCTCAGTTCATGAAACATTGTTGAAATGTAATTGGGGAGCCAGGATCTTTTCAAGAAGCTTAGGAAAATCCGATAGTTTCGACACACATCTGTAGTTCTCAATGATTGATTTTGGTCGCTATTTATGGATAGGAGTAATATAGGATTCCTTCCAAAGACTAGGAAAATCTCCCTGTTGAACAGATATGTTAAATAGTTTACAAAGCGGCACACATAAGGAGTCAGCACAAGGTTTCAACACACAGCTGGGAACTTTGTCAGGTCCGGGACTGAAAGAGGACTTGATTGATCGTAGGCTAGATAAAACACCATCTGCATCTACAACAGGGCATACAATGCACTTGGAATTTGCCACAGAATAAGGATATTTAGAGACAAAATTATAAGCAGATGCAGAATAGCATCGTTGGAAAAATGTTGCAAATAGATTGGCAATATCAGAGTCGTTGTCACCCGATACATTATCTAAAGAGAGGGAGGGCGGGAATTGAGAGGATTTCCTTGCTTATTTCCGTATTACCTGACGTAACACAATTTCTTGAACAAAAATTAATCAGGCTTCATCAGGCTGTATTACTGCTCTACTGAAAGTATTGGAAGACATTCGAACTAAGCTAGACGATGGGCATGTAACTTAGCAGCAAACATTGGACACAATCAATCATGACACATTTTGTACTAAATTAAGCAAAATGTTTAGATTTTCAAGAACAGCATCAAAATTAAAGAGATCATATTTAACCAACAGCCGCCTTCCCAAAAAACCATTTTGCTAAAGTAAATTGACCCGCTGATCACGAAAATCGCCATATAAAAAAATTCTATCGAGGCGTTATCGAGATATTATCGATAAACGGTTTTTCGATTTTTCCATAACTTGACTCCACTTAAACTCTCATAACTTTTTTGTTTTTCAATCGATTTAAAAGCTCTAAACAAATTTTAAAAGAAAATACTTGGCCAAACAGTTTGTTCTCGGACAAAAATGAGCTGGGATCTGTGCTGTTAGAGCTATGGGCTCAAAAAAGAAAAAATATTATTTTATTTTTCTAAATTTCAAAATTTATCGAAATTAAAACGCTTGTAGATTCATAACTATACAAAATTGTTATGTTTTTTTAATTGGACAGTAAAAAATATTCAATTTACTTTAAAATAAGACCTCACATACAGAAATCGGACATGAAATGGCTTTTTTATTCAAGTTTTGGTGAAAAGGCCAGACTGGCAAGTTTTCAAATTACTTCAGAATTTACAGAAACCAAGTGATTCTTACACTCAAGAATCAGATAATTTGATGTTCCCCTGATCGTACTTACTGTGACGGTATGACACTTAAGTGTGCCGTTTCTGGACGCAGTGTAAACCGAACCTCAGTTGTTTACCGCAAGAAAAATTATGGTTAATCTTAATTTAATTTCTAAGAACGTTTGGTAAATTAAGTCTTGAAAATGACCAAATTTAAATGCAAAAAGAGAGTTAACTTATTTTGCAATGTTTACGGGTTGCATGTTAGAACTATCGAACGAGATAACAAAAAGGAGTCGCTTAAAATAACGTATTTTAATTACTTCAAACTGTCAATAAAAAATTATGGTGCTAATTGGGTTCCACACCTGTTATGCGTAAATTGCCGTAGAATTTCGCAAAAGTAAGCTTCAGAAGAAAAAAAAAATTTTGTATTTGATAGTCTAATGATTTAAAGGGGTACAACAAGAGATCCAGAGTATGTTCGAAAAAATAGATACGAAGTCTTCAGTATTTCTGGCTAGTTTTCAGGTAACACGGGCCTAGCCGAGCGATAATCAAAGATCCTTAATTGTCATTCCTACAGATTAATTCAAATTTTCGTATAAAATTTTAAAATTAAAATAATTATCAACAGTTTTAACAATGTCTCTGAAATTTAACTTTCTGAACTCGAACCTTAACGCCTTTTATGAAAATTTGAGTGTCAAAAGCGATGAGCAACGAGAGAGGATTCACCAGGAAATGATGTCAATTAAGCACAGGTACCAAGGCAACAGGGACTTTAATAATTATTGTCATGGATTCATCCGAGAGTCTCGAGAGTCGCATACTGCCGCAAAAAGTGGTGCCATATATTTTGCAAGTGATTAAAATTAAATTTGATTGATTTTGCAATAAATATGTTTTATTAGAATTATTCTACGCCTGAGCTCATTAAAACTACTCACTTAAGTCAGAAAAAACAGCCCCAGCGGCATCTGAAGAAAAATATAGTTTTGTCCATTTCACCAAAAAAATCATATAAAATCCACCTTATGTCCGATTTCTGTAAGTGAGGTCTTATTTCAAAGTAAATTGAATATTTTTTACTGTCCAATTAAAAAAAACATAACAATTTTGAATAGTTATGAATCTACAAGCGTTTTAATTTCGATAAATTTTGAAATTTAGCAAAATAAAATAATATTTTTTCCTTTTTGGAGCCCATAGCTCTAACAGCACAGATCCCAGCTCATTTTTGTCCGAGAACAAACTGTTTGGCCAAGTATTTTCTTTTAAAATTTGTTTAGAGCTTTTAAATCGATTGAAAAACAAAAAAAGTTATGAGAGTTTAAGTGGAGGCAACTTTTGGAAAAATCGAAAAAACCGTTTATCGATAATATCTCGATAACGCCTCGGTAGAATTTTTTTATATGGCGATTTTCGTGATCAGCGGGTCAATCTACTTTAGAAAAAGTTGGTTTGGTCCAATGGGGAAAATCGACTCTCATTTTGTCGAGCAGTGTAATATAAAAAAAAAAAAAAAAAAAAAAAAAAAAAAAAATAAAAAAAAAAAAAAAAAAAAAAAAAAAAAAAAAAAAAAAAAAAAAAAAAAAAAAAAAAAAAAAAAAAAAAAAAAAAAAAAAAAATATATAAAAAAAAAAAAAAAAAAAAAAAAAAAAAAAAAAAAAAAAAAAAAAAAAAAAAAAAAAAAAAAAAAAAAAAGTGTAATATCCTCACGCACCCTCATATTACAAAGCGAGCAATTTCCATTCCTTATACAATATAAGGTATGAAATGTAGTGTCAGGATCTCACCACGCGCCATACAAATTATTCTGATTTGATCGATTGTGTATTCATCCGAGAAGTAGTTGATTGCTCCAAGCTCGTAATTTAGTTCCTTTCCTAGCAGGCGAACGGAGCTGCACTGCGCCTCCCTTATAAATTCGTCCCTGTAGCTCTCACCCATCCTAAGTCTGACCACCGTGCCCATTCCATAGTGTCGTCCAAACGTAAAGGTACGGATATCTTTTCCGCCAGGTTTTCCACTCTTGAAAATGTTGTAATTGTTCTCGCAGTAAATACGAAGATACCATATTTGGAAGTCGGTGATCGGGCATACGCAACCCCGAATATCTTGATCAAGTGGAGAACATTTATATTCGTTATAGAGAACATTTTTTTTGTGGATTTTTTTAAAGTAATGTAAATGTAATGTAAACAGTAGCTGTAATCTGTATTCTAAATACAAACCATCGGAAATATTTGTCAGAATGAACATTCACAGGAGTATTAATACGGAATTACACGGAATTGAATTTCGGGCTGCAGAACCGAAACATTATAAGCTCTCAAAAGAAAACTGAACAATAAATTTTATCTATTTAGATAACAATGGCGCCTTTAAATACACTTTTCTAAGGAAGTTAAGACAATATATTACTGTGGGCGGGATGTAAAGGTAATAAAATAGATGCTCCAGAACTATACAACTATCATTATATGAAATTTCTGTCTGTCGTGTTTTGATCATAAATTACTTCTTTTATGCTATCAGTATCATGGTTTTTTAAAATCACGCTTTTTTAAATGCGCCTATTTATGCATCTTAATAAAAACCATGATAATTCTGCAGTGCAACTTATAAAAATTTAAAAAAAGGTGGCAGCACACTTGCACAATCAGCTGATGTCAGCTGAAAATACAATTGCAGGAATTAAAATGGAAAGAACTAATTAGAAATTGCTTTTTATTCAACAACATAGGCGTAGCGTGTGGTTATGCCGCCCGGGGCGGAAGTCAACTTTGCCGCCCCCTCCCTCTTGAATCGTTCTACATTTAAAACTTCTTTCTAAAATTAAGTGATTCTTATTCTTTGTATAAAAACTTCTCTGTAAGATAAAGGGACGTACACAGGATTTTGATTAGGGATGACAAAGACCTAAATTGTTCGAGGGGTATTATTTTGCTGAAGTTGGTATCATAGACATTGTTAAGTATTATTGGGAAAAATTCTTTAACTGTGATATATGTAAGAAGAATGCGCCGCAGGCAAAAATTTTTTCGCAAATGCCGCGGAATCGTTTTTTACATACCTCCTTAACGAAAATTTGAATAAAAATTTACTTCGATGGACCGAAACAAAAATTATTTCGAGGTCGAACATAGTTTTCTGGTTTGATATCATATGCGTTTCGAATTAGCTTTCATTGTAGTCTGCCTGCAAAGGTTTTTACTGGTGGCTGATATTATTGGACGAGTTGGACTACGTTGTTTGGAAACATAACATAACCTACACTGTGAAAGTCAATCCGTTCGATTTCAGTGGCAAAGATGCTTAAGCTTAGAAAGAGAACATGAGATGGTCCTGCTCATTGTACGCCATTATGACCTAAGAAATCGAAGGTAGTCCACTATGGTATTGTAAACCCCAAAAATTCGGAAAATATCGCGAAAACGATGGATCGCGAACTATGACGAATTAACGTGAAAATATTATTTGGTGTTTGTTAATTGTTCTTTTATAATTGACACTATAAATTTGTGTTTTTTCCATGTAACAAAGGATTAAATAACTCATTCTGTATTGATTAAAAGGTAAAGGTAGAAATTTTTGGTTTTTAATATGGAAAATGTCGTTATTTTTTTAATTATTGTTCAGTTGACACAACATTTGTTTCATAAGAAATTTTCAAAGCATACTACAAATCAGCGCCCCCTGTATACGCCCTTGATAACATAATCAATATATTGGAAGGGCTTGATAGGAAGAAGCAGGATGAAATAGTGGAATATATGGAATCTCCAACATCTTTGATTAAGTCAAACACAAGGTCTAAATACTGCAGCATTTTTACTCCGTCCATTGTAGACCACTGATCTTTAATCCCTTTAAACATACTCGAAAGCTTTCAAAAATGCACTCAAGAAAAATTTATTTTTTTACTAGATCTTGAAGTGCAGAATCTTGCAACGTTCCCATGCTGAAATAACAGCAGATTCTAATTAACCTTCAGGAATACCACTATGTATTAATTTAAGAGAATAATCAATATATATTTTGTAATTGTTTTGCCGCCCCAAAAACTTGCAGCCCCTGAAACTCGGCGCCACCAGAAATTGCCGCCCCTAAAAATTTGCCGCCCGGGGCGGCGCCGCTACTGTGTTCCGTTGTTGAGTTTTATGTCATATAATTTCTTCTGAGCGTCCGCAACTTTGTTTTTACTTGCACAGTGCTTATTCTGCTTTCCAGAGGCTTCTATTAGATTCGCTTTTTGCAAATGAACAAGAACAGAACAGCTGTTCTTCAGATGAGGTGTTGCCAGACTGTTTTTTTTTTATAAAAAATCATGGTTTGTTAAGGTGTGCGTGATTTGTTTTTTTTTTTAGAAAAAAACAATCATGGTATTTTGCATGCATAAACGAAGTAAATGTTACTTTGGTGGGGGGAAATTGGTGTCCTAGCTTCAACACTGCTTGAAGAGTCGTTTATAACCTATTTTTCTGATCAATTTGACTCATAAAGGCTCGAAAAAGATTCGTCAAGGTGATTTTTCTTTAAATGATCTTCCAAATGATAAGTGGGTAGAGCATTGATGATCTTTGGTAGAATCTAACCACCAAAACCTTTGTACCAAAAGCGGAACTGATATTCCATTTGGGTTAAATTTTCTGATTACAATCCATCCCTCATCGAATGGCGAGAAATGCCTGAATGATGTTTCCAAAATGAAAATACAAATATGAATGTAACTTAATGAATTGCAGATGTTTTCATAATTTCTAAGTATTTTGGATTAATCTCATGTATCAAATCAACCCTCAACATTTTTGGCTTCTAGCAAAGTAAAATACAATAAACTTTCAAATGCCAAAAACCGCATGGTTTGTGTTTCCCCCACAAAATGAATGAGTCACCCCATTATTGTTGTTGAAACGATTTCATTCCGTTACGAATTTCGAGACCAATTTGACAAACACTCTCAAGGGTTAATATTTGTTTATAAGTTGTCACATTGATTAGCTCCCCAGTACATATACATATGTACACTCACACTCACATGCATTCTATGTACTGATAAGGTAGAACTGCTATCAGCAAAGCAAATTATGTATGTATGTATGTTATTTAGAAAAGTGTATCAAAAACAATGCAAAGCAAAACAAAAGCATACAAAATAAGGGAATCAATCGCAGAAATTGCGCAGCAAAATTAAATTATTCCCATAGGAGAAAAACCGTTGACATATGCATACATACATACAAATGCTTCATACGTATGCAAGCTTTGTATTCCAACTTATTTTTATACATATTTATTATTTTTTTTCCACCATTTGCGTACTTTGCACACGCACAGCTACAAGGCAAAGTAAAGCAAAGGCAAAAGCAGACTGTGTGAGAAAGAGAGAGAGAGAGTGGTTGAGGTGAGAGACCAACGCACAAAACTTGTAAATATGAGAGACGCGTGTGGTGTAGATACAATGTGTATGTATGTACAAATATCTTTTGGATACCCAGACCCAGTCTTTGCCTGGTCTTTTTTAACTTAAGACTCACGCTATGGCTAATCTGGCGGACGTGACGCTGGTCGGCTGAAAATCGCGGCCCCTAAGGCTAAGGGGGGCTGGGAGGCCAAAGAGAAACGCCAGCTTGGCCGTTTGTTGTTTTGCAATTAGCGCAAAAGCAGAGCGCCATAAAAATAACAGAAAGAATAGGCACAACAAAATAGACAAACAAATTTGTTTACGCTTTTTGCTTAGCCATTCAATTGAAGTATATATGTACTATGTGTATATATGTAGATATATATATATTCCGGGGAGGTAGATTGAAATAAATTAAAATACAAAATTTAAAGAGTGCGGGCCTCAGCATTTAAACATTTAAAGGGGCATTTAAAAATATACAGTGCGTACGTACATATGTACATTTATGGACAACAATACGACTCTTATTTATGTACACACATATAATACTTGTGTATGTATGTATTTATTCAGGGACGGACTGGGGCTGTGGACAAACTGAGGGCTCCCAAAATTGCATTCCACAACTGTTAAGCTCTGTGGTTGTCCCTTTTGAAGATGTGTTCCATGTTTAGCTTCTTAGTCCTTCTCACAGATTCTGTCCTTCTTTAAGTCATCCATTTTTTTAGGATTCCTCCTCTTGGCTTTATATTTCGTATCCAGATGTATGGGCTGTGGACATGGGCAGCAACTATGGAGAGGCAAGACACTTTTTGCCACCCAAAAATTTGTTCACTCCTAAAATTTTGCCTTTGCATTATCATAATGTAATCTTGCAACAACATTGGCATTAATTATGCTTAAACAATTCTTTTCCTCTCCAATATTTTTGGAACTTGACGCCCCTGGCCGTGGATTGTGACCTTTATAACGCAAGGCAGCAGACTCCCGACCCCTTTAAAATAAAAACATGTGTATGTTTTAGCTCTTCTATTAATTTTAAAGCTACTGCATTTTAATTGCCTTAAATAATTTTTTTTTTTTAGGTGGCGTCTCTAGTACTAGATAGAATCCATGTTGCAACCAACTTCAATGTTAATCCTCATCATTAGGCCTTTACAGTATGTGTCGTTTCGCTGAAGTCTAAACAGTAGTTTTTTTCCGATATTGTGAAATCAAGAGACAATAAACGGTATGGTAACGGCTTGCTGCGTTTATTTTAAAAGAATATGCAACAGGAGTTTTTCGGATGCCTTTCAATGGCTCCTCGGTTTTCACAAATGAGAAATATTGGTAAGGCGGCAAAATCGACGCCAAAGCCGAAAATTCACGGTGGCAGGTGGTTCAGGTCATGCTCTGTATTTGGCTGGACAAATTGAGCGTGGTGTACTATGAGCAACAGGATGAAACCATCACAGGACAACTCTACCAAACTTGCAGCCGGAATAGCTATTTCAAGAATTTCCTCAATTCAATCATCACCGATCTTTACCTGTCTTCTATGAGCTGGCAGAAACTAGTTCATGACAGAACTGCTATGACCGCTTAACTACATGGATTTTAGGTTCTTTTCGGTATTTTCGGTTCTATCGGTATCGGCTCTCCGGAGGACATTAGGAAAATCAGCTCATTTTCCCAAATAATTCTACATTTTTCATGCAGCAATCTGAATACCACACGGACGTTTTTTTCGTTTAGCAAACACGTGACATGCGGTGTATTTCTAAATGTACGTTTGGATTTAAAATCTAAGCTCTGCGTGTTGAAAATCTACACGAATCGTGTGCAAATTTCTTTGCCTGTATATAAATAGCGTTGGCGTTGAACTAGAACTTGAGAACTACAAGCAAGCAAATATTGGATTGTGCCTTTAGCAGATTCAATACTTAGAGGCCCTGCCTTACACGCGTTACGTGGCGATGACGTCTAAAACATCATTCCAATCGTGTTGCAGACCAAGGGGCCGGGATTTCGAATCTACCAGAGTAAGTAAAAAAATATAAATTTGTAAAAAAAAAAAAATTAAAAAGCTACACGAAAAATGTAGGATTTCTACACGTTTCGACCGCTTCTGAATTCTACACGCGACGTGTAGCTTTTCTGCACGTGCGTGTGGCTTTCAGAATTCTATACGCCACGTGTAGGTTTGATGCACGGGCGTTTGGCTTTCTAAATTCTACACGGCGCGTAGCTATTCTGCACGCCGCGTTTAGCTTTCTCATTTCAATATGCGGCGTGCAGAAAAGCTACACAAAAGTAATGGGTTGAAAATCCCGGTCGAAACGTGTAGAAATTAGGGTTGTCGAAATATCGATATTGAATACATTTTGACGATATTATTATGGAATACTCTATTTTGGTTTTTGGACAAAATGGAAGGTTTGAGGGCATTCTCTTGATATTAATGGCATGAAGTAATACTAGTAATATCCAAGAGAATGCCTTCAGAATTTAAGAATTTTAGCCGGCCGAAACTAACAAAAATACACACCAAAATTTATTCAACAAGTATTCGATATCGATATTTCGACATCCCTAGTAGAAATCCTACATTTTCGTGTAGCTCTTTGTATACATAAATTTTAAAAATAAGGTTCCCGTTTTGGGTTTTCATCGGTACTTTACAGTATACTGTTCCGCTTCCGGATTGATTTCCTGGTATTACCACTTTTTTATACCCTTGGAGAGGGTATATTAAAATTGTCGAGATGTTTGTAACGCACAGAAGGAAGCATCTCTGACCACATAAAGTATATATATTCTTGATCAGCATGACGAGCTGAGTTGGTATAGCCATGTCCGTCTGTCTGTCCGTCTGTTTCTATGCTATCTCCTCCGTCAGTTTTAAAGCTATCGTAACCCAACTTTGCACGAAGTCTTTTGGTACAAATACGCTGCACATTTGTCGGAACCGGCCGGATCGGATGACTGACATATAGCTGCCATAGGAACGATCGATTGAAAAAGTAGTTCTAGTGAGAAAACCTTTTTGTTTTCAATGCTTTTGCTCCCAACCCTCGTATTTATTAGTTCTTTATGCTTCACATAATTTCAGCAAGTTTTATGCAAATCGGGCAACTATAGAGTATAGCTGCCATACAAAAGATAGGTCTGAAAAAAAAAGTTTTAGTATAAAAACTTTTTTGTTTTGCATCGCTATCGCTCCCAAACTCTTTACTGATCAATATGATATGCTAACACATAATTCTGTCAAGTCTGATCCAAATCGGATAACTATAGCATATAGATGCCATAGGAATGATCGGTCGAAAAAATTAGTTTTTAGTGAGAAAAACTTTTTGTTTCAATGGTAGCGTCTTTGTACGTACCAGTTATAAATATTATCGGTCTCAACACTATTTTTTAGGAGTTTGATGAATATATCGGATGAATATACTCGTATAGCTGCCATATAAAAAACTGGCAGCCAGTTATCTTGCTCAATGGTATATAAACTTCGGTCGCAGCCGAAGTTAGCTTTCCTCGGAAAAGGGCTTTGTTACCAATCTGATTGTATGAACATCTAAATCTTAGAGCCTAGAGAGTAATCAAATTTGGTTTGAGTACTTCTGCAAACCGGCTTTCAACCGAACTGGTTTGATTTCGGAATTTCAACTTTATTTTAATGTGAGCCGAACATTAAACCTAACCACGTCTTAAAAAAAGGCAAGTCCAGAACCTGCTCCGAACCAAAATTTACGGCTTAATGCATAGAAAATCTAATCGATATTTGGGCTTTAATTAAACAAATTTTGCCAACGTAAAAGCTATAAGACACATTTGAGGCTACAAAGCTTAAGGGGATTGACCCTTGTAATGGTTTCAAAAAATCTAGAACAAAATTCTTTTTCATAAATCTCATCTATAACTTATGTAGAATATGTGGTTAAAAGAATTTTTAATATTTGATGTCCTTAGAAAGTTATAGCGCTAAGAATATATGTGCATACATAAAAACACGCATATGTATTTCAGAGCTGTAAACTTGAATTACCATTACATATTTCATTATTGAACACAATTCCTGATTACCATTCTTCTTCTCATTAAAAATGGGAAATAGGGGATCATGAAGTTGTGCAAATGTATGTAACAGCCAGAAGGAAGCACCTCCGACCCCATAAAGTATATATATTCTTGATCAGCATCAACAGCCGAGTCGATTTAGCCATGTCCGTCTGTCTGTCTGTCTGTATGAACGCGTCGATCTCAGAGACTGTAACTGATAGAGCCACAATTTTTGGCATGTATTTAGGTGTATATCAAGTTTAGCTTAATTTGGCAAATTCCTCCTCCTTCTCCTTCTAACCGCGAAAAAACTGTCAGAGCTAAAATTTATAAGTTTGAATCTAATAACTTAAATTAATTATATTCTGTATACCACTATAAGATCCGAGCAAAAACACCGGAAAATTGGCAGGGGGGCTCTAACTATTAAAAAAAAAATTTTAAAATAAAAAGGAGTTCAAAGCTATAGGAACCACATTACTTGGAACAGGGCATTTACTGTCGGGGCACTCTGCCCGAACCCTCTTTCTTGTTATTATTATTTTCCACAAAAAAATTGAATTTAATTAAAATTTAGTTTTTTTTTTGACAAATGTAGGTAAAATTTTATAAATCTTTCATTGAACCGCAATGGCCCTAATCCGTCCGTGCACATATGTATGTATATATGTACAATATAAACAGAATACGAGGTCAGCTTGATAACTTAGGGACTTTCTGAGTTTCCGCATAGTAACTTTAAATGCAGTAGTAGTAGATCAGTGTGTGTTACACCATTTATATCTCAAGAACAGCTGGACAGATTTTAAAGTTCTCCAATTCAATACTCGCAAAAAGCCAATAGGTCCATAAAAATCGCAGAATTTGCAGAATTTTATAATTGGTTTAGATTTTCCTCAATATTTAATATTAATAGTTGTCAATTGTCGACGGGTAAATAGAAGATGTAGATCAATCGGTCAAAATAAATATATGTTGGAGTTAAGATTGTCATGAAGATGGTTAAATAGATGGGTAAATAAACTGGTAAAGGGACAGGTAGGTAGAAGGTGTAGATCAAATGGTCAAAAAATCGCGAAATATGCTCAAATTTATTATGAGTTTAGATTATCGTGAAGTCGGGTAAAAATTCGCGCAAATAGAAGGTGCGTATGGAACGGTCCAAAAAATCTCGAAATTTGCTGAATTCGTATGTGAGTACATATATTGTCATAAAGACGGTTAAATAGACGGGTAAACAGACGAGTAAAGAGGAGGCAAAATTTGCAAAATTATATTATGAGTTTAAATAATAGTGAAGATTTAATTGACAACTGACAATTGGAAGATTTTATATATGGCAATTGTAATGGAAGCTTCACTTATTTGTTTTTTGTTTAAGATACGAATGGGCTAGAAGAAAACTCAAAAAATGGAATTTTGTTAGCTTAACCAAAATTTTTTCTGCGTTGAAAGCAACACGGCAACCGAGGAAGGGCTTGATAAATACAGGAAAATTAAGAAGTGATGACATGGAAATGAATCAATATAAAAGGGGACCACCAGCTTTGCCTTCATTTTCACGTTTCAAACAATTGTTTGCTATTTCCATACAAAATGGAAAATAGTAGCAAATATGTTTAATTCAAAACGACAGTGACTTTTCAAACTGCCCTCGCACATACATACATTTATGTATTTATGCATATCTATGTAAGTATCTACACATGTTTGTCTACCTTCGAAAACATAGTCAAGCCAACAACCGAAGCCAGTTTTGTGTGTTTCCATTTGCGACACACATCTCGCTTATAAAACCTTTGGTAGAAGGTGATGCAAGGCACGTTTTCACATCTACCATCTATACACATGAGTCATCTAATAGTTGGATGGATTTACCCATTTACCAGTGATTTCGATGAAAGACAACTTTACTTCCCATTTTTGTTTTTGGAACACCGCATCTTGGTTTGACCATTGAATAATTCTCAAAGTTTTAGTGGGGGAGGGGCGATTAAGGGGGTGGATGGGTTTTTGTTTATTTTGTTTTTTAGTTTACCTTAAAATTGTAACTTAACTTAGCGCGTAAATGTTCTGCGTGTTTCAATTGTAATACAAATTTCCTTTAGGAAGAATAAGTGGGCCTTATTTGCTGATTATTGAGAAATCGTGCTGCCTAACATTGTAAAAATAAATAAATGGCAGGAAAACGTACATCTATGGACATACAAATAGCACATTCTTACTTTCAGCTGCTTTGTCTATGGTTTCTAGAATTTTCCTAGCTAAGTTAACCGTCGTTTTTACTTCATTTTAACTGAAATCAACTTTGTTTTGTAAAAAGTGAGAGTCTTTTCTGAAAACTCGCAAGTATTATTTTGTTGTGTTTTTATTTATCAATTTTAAGAAATAATTCTTGGTAATTGTAGTGGAAGTATGTAGTATGAGATAAAATTCAAATTTAAATTATACCAAACCATAATCTATCAAGTAAAACATAAAAGAAACGGATTTATAGTTTTGCAACCATTTTCGGAAAAGTGGTTTTGATATAATGGCGATTAAAGTTTCAACAAAGGTTTTCGATAAAAAAAACATGAATTTGATGCATTTGGGTGTTAGCTTTCACCAAAAAAAACTACACAATTTTCGGAAAAAATAAAAAATTTTGGGGAGTGCGTTGACGTGGTTAAAAAAAGATCTCAAAAAATTTCCAAGTCAATTTTTTTAAAAAACAAAAATTTTATAAATTTTTTTTGAAAAAGTGTTTTTTTTTAAATACAAGGGTCGATAAAATTGTTTATCATATGTTTGTGTTTAGTTTTGTAAAAATATTGTCAGATCTGCTTGAAAGTTTTTAAAAAACAAGTAGAACGTTTAATAAAAAAAATAAAATTCTGAAGGTAAGTATTACACTTAATAAAAGGTCACTTTTGCTAAATTTTTTTTCTCAAACTAGTAATATTATATATAAAATTTCTTCAAATTAATATTGGGCTTAATAGCTTGAAAGACCAAGACGAGCTTCTCGATCGTGTGTACTTTATTTTCAGCGGTTTCCTGGATATTTGTAAGTAAAACCTTACAATTAAAATTTACTTGGCAGTTGGTTTTAAATCGTTGAGCATTTGTCATCAGATCTAAAGGCTTATTTGTATGCTTTTTGGTTCTTCAGTGTACATTATTCGGCACCTCACGCGTCATTTCTAACAGGTGGCAACGCTAAAAATGCTCAGAAAGGATTGTCATTTTACCATGAATAGACCAACAAGCCAGTCACAGTTCCAGACCTTGAAATGCCGAAATGCTGGAAAAAGTATGCCAAAATCTGAGCTTACGAATATCCCACCTCAGGCGTAACCCCGGGAGACATTTGCTTGAAACAATTTTTAAACAGCAAATGGCAGGCATTGACGTATCGATCCACAAAAATTTTTTATTCCTTATTGCAAAATTTCTATTTTTTTTTTAATTTTTAAAAAACAAAAGTTTTAAAATTCATCCCAGAATATTTGAGTCACTCCTCATATAATAGCAATCAGTTTTTGCTTTCACCCTAGAGATTTGTGGGACACACCCCCTATAAAGCATTTAATTAAACCGCACTTTTCAAACAAATAGGGTCCCAAAATACCTGAATTGAACCGTTTCTACTGGGATGGAACTTCTGGAGAATAGTATTTTTTTTTAGAACAATTTTTTTACGGATGCAAACCGATTTTCAGCCGAACCGAACCGCTTTTTGTGTTTTAAAAATGCTAAACCGAACCAAAAACCAAAAAATAAAATGGTTCGGATCGGTTTTCTTCAGGTATTAAGTTACTGGCGAATAGTGAGCAAAATCAGCAACTAGCTTCAAAATATTACGAAAATACTTGGAAAAGCAAACTTGTTGTAAAAAAGCTAAGAACATCAGCCTTATTTAATTTGCTAAAGACCCAAAATTGTAATAAGCCAAGACTTATCTTTAATTGAGATTGGCTTGAAATAGAAAATGAGTGTGAGAATTGGCACCAGTATATGATATACATTTAAAATGCAAAATTAGGTTTGATAAAAGGGAGGAATTGTCAACTCTTTGGAAAAAAGAGCTCCAACTATTTTAGAATTCGATTTCTTAGATTCCAGGAATCAACCATGCAGAAGAAGGAAAAAATGTAGCTAAATCTCAATGTTAATATACAACAAAATTAAAAACGTTAATAAAAACATAGCGTATATATATTCAATTCCATAAAAAAGTAAAATATCGATTGTTAGCGTTTACCTAATTATCAGTAAATATTGGAATATTTTTCAGGAAAGTCAACTTAAGCATAGCTCGAATAGTTTTAGCAGTTCCACCCACACAAGTGTCAGAAGAATGGAAAATTTGCAAATTGGAGTTTGTTTTATCAGACTTAAAAGCCAATATTATTAAGTCTTTACTAAAAATTCCATCATATTGAAGATAATTTAGGGGTTGTAAAATCTATATTAATCCCTGTTGTTTTGAAAACCACATATATGTACAAGTATAATAAAACTAATCAAACGGAAATGTCAAATTTTGAGTTTATAAAAAATGGAAATATTTATTATATAATAGGGTGTGTTCCACATATCGAAGTCGATTTCCGAATTAGAATTGTTTAAGTTTATATGTGGAGTGCCAAATATGTCAGAGATTACTTGATCAGGTCCAAAGAAAATTGTAATTATTTGACGATTTTGATTCGCTTGGCTTTCAGTAGTCGATTTTAAACCGTCAAAGTTTCTAAACAATATTAAGTGAAAAAATGTTTTCGTCAGTTGATATTTAAAATTGTAGGATTTCAAAACGAAATGAGAATGTTTATACGGAAATTGCCGTCTAATTTTTGAACTTATTCGATTAACTGAAAAGCTAAGTCTTAGTTAATGAATAATTATTCTATCTAAATCTAAAATATGATTCTTTAGTTAATTAAATGAATAAAGAGCGAACCGAACCAGTTTTGACTCTTACCTTTGATTCATTAAACCATGGGCGTCCATGCCCGTTCCGCAAGCCGCGCATTTGTTGTTGTTTGACGCAAAGGAATAGCAGGCGCGTATACAACATACGTGAGCCATAAGCCTTCAGCTAATGTTTTGTTGTTGGCGAGTGCAGACCTGCAACAACATCATTTATGTCTCTTTTATCTCTCCGATGTCTCTTGCAATCTCGAACGCAACAACAAAGTTGCTTAGCATAGTCGGTGCTCGCCTCGCTCGCAGTGGACCGAGCGCTTTTCGCTATTTACAGCGGCGGCACATATACTACTGTCTCTGATCGCATTGAAAGATGAATTTTCTTATATTTTTAATATCTTTAATTAGTTATCTAAATTTGTTTTCTCCCCTTCAAAGTAATACACTTCAGCTGCAATCCACTTATGCCAACAATTTTTGATTATTTTCAAATTTTCATAGCACTTGACAAAGTCCTCCTTCGGAATGGCCTTCAGAGCCCTCTTCGATTTTTCTTTTATGATCTCAATTGAGCGGTCTCATCGAGTTAGCCATAATCAGTTGAATGGGCAAGCACAGCTGTGACTAACAGTGTAACCAGTTTACAGAAAGAAAAAAATATCGATTGGAAAAACCTGGGAAGTTTGCACCTTTCAATTTGATCACAGTAGTATGTACAATGTACATGACCGTGACCTTAAAAATTTCATACCTACCGTCCAACCTAATGTTTGTATTTGCTGCAACTGAAAAATGTTGGGAACTGCTTAAAAGGTAAATAAAAACACAAATGTAGGCGTTTTTTTTTGGTAATTATACAAAGCTTTAATAAATTACTTTATATAAAGCCATGTATAATTGGTTTATTGTTGGGTTTTCTTTTTCTATTGTTTTGTGGATTGTGGGATTTTCTTTTTTTTTTTGTTTGTTTTGTTTCTTATCTTGTTTTCGTTTTCTCAAATGTTACAAGTTGACTTGAATTTAACACATTTTTCATTTATTGCTTTTACAAATTTTTTCCTTCTTTTTCGTTTTCTTACAAACATTTCATTTTATCTCTTAAATGGTCCATTCTCATTTATGGTTTTTATTTGTGTTTGGTTGTTGTTTCTGGATTTTACTCATCTTTTCATTTTTCTTCTTCTTTTTGTAGTTTAATTTGTAAAAATATAGCAAAGTATCACAAAGAAATTGCAAATTAAAGTGTAAATTAGATCAATGGAGAATTAATAAAAACCAAAAAAAAATCGACAAAAAGTAAAAATAATATTCGAACTTCAAAATACAATAATTTTAAACAATTGTCGTTGGTTTTTCTTTGTTTTTCATAAGTTTGTTGTAATTAAAAGAATTTGCTTCGAAACGTTTTCTTGCGGTGTGCCTTGGGTAGGAGGGTTGGGTGGGTGGGAGCAAGGCGATGTTGTTTTGTGGCTCCCAGACTTGGTAAGTGAAAAGAATTTGTACTGATTGGTGTTTGAAAAAACTTATACACCCAGTTAACCCAAGGAAACACCTTAAGATTTGGTCTGTTATATTTTAAAAATAAAATTATAATTTTGAATTTACTCTTTTTAGCTTACAATCTTAAAAAAAAAATGCAAAATTCTGTTCGACAATTTTGTGGGGGATTTTTTTTTTCGTTTTTAGTTTTTTCTTTTTTTTTTAGGTAATGGCGGGACCGGGCCTACACTCGAGCACTGCTCGGTGTATACAGGGGATACCCCTCAAAAATACTCTAAGTAGTATGTGTAGTGTGTGTGTGTAACTTGAAGATACAAGCTTTAAAGCTACCAACTTGCTCAAGTAAACCTAAACAGTGCATGACTTTCATTTTTTGGCTTTTCAAATCGTTCTAATTTTATAGGAAAAGGAAGTTAGTTGAACAAAATGTGTTGTTTCAAATTTGGGGGACAGTTTTTAAGTTTTTTTTTGCTTTTGGCTTATCACTTTTAACAAAATCAACAAAACTCCTTACGCTGCTGCTGCTTCATGGGTTCTTCTCTTACTCTCACTTACACGCAAAATACAAATAACTTTGGGTTGGAGTGGAAGGGGGTTGTGTTGGTGGTTTTTGTTTGTTTTCTTAAATATATATTTATATACATAAGTATGCATTATAATATTAACAATTCATAATGTAATGCTAATCATGAAAATAAGGTACTGGGTTCATGTGTTTTTTTTTTTTTTCAATTCTTTCTTTCATTCTTGAGCATCAACGAATTAGGTTTTAAAAGTAAGTAAAGTAGTTTCTAGATCAATTCAGTCAGGACCATAAAAACAATATCATTTCTCCTTAAAAACAAAGAAATTTATTAACTAAAATAAAGTCAGGGATTTAAAATTTCTGCCATTCTAAAACAAAACAAAAATAAGATCTACAGAATCACAGAACTTCATTTTATCTCTTAAAAGCAGAGCCGGATCAGTGGGGTTCAAATCAGACCATAAGAAAAGCAAAATGAGCTATTTTATGGCAGGTTTTGGACTGTTAATCCAGGCCTGACCGCTAAACCAAAAACTGTACTGAAATTATGTAAAGGGAGTTTCAAAATTTACCCAAGAGGTCATTATATTTCCTCTTTTGAAAATTTTGTTCTTTCACTCTTTATAAATAATATCACAAGCTAGATATATTTCTAAAATGAATTGTTCTTTCATCGGTAGAGACTTTAAATCCGTAAATTTGTTTTATTATTCAGTGACCTCTGTTTACATTTACGAAATATTTAGCTCTAAAATTAAAAATCAAGATAGCTCTGAGTTTTTAATTTTCCCCACAACTTTTCTTAACTTTTGAATCTCTCGCCTTTTAAGAAAAGTTGCACGAAAATCTATGGTTATGAAAAAAGTATAAAGAATTGAATTAAATAAAAAGACTTTTGTTTCAAAATCAAGCTCTTTCATTAGTGTTAAAGAGAAATGATACACGTTTCAGCTAGTGCTAAATGTACCTATCAAAATATCCCTTTCTCTCTTTAATGTTTCCAGTTTTAATACTAAGGCCTGAGCCTCTCTTACTATGGTCTTGACTGGTTTTTGTAGTGGGTTGTTTTTTTTTTTGGTTTTATAAATTTATTTTGCATGCATTGCATTTAATTTCGTTTTCGGGACATTTGGGTGAGTTTTATGATTAACATTAAAGCGTTTTACTTTCTTCTATGTATATGTATGTATTTATGTACAATTCAAGAATGTTTTTAAAGCCATTTTAATGTGTGAACAAACTAAAAGTAATGGAAGATTATCTACGAGATTTGGGTCCAATGAAATTAAACAAATATTACAATCTTAAAAGTTAAGTAGAATTGTTGATGGTTGCTGTTGGTTTTGGGGCAAGTTTGTTGCATGCATTTTGCGCTAAGGCGGAGCCGGCGGCTGCGTTTTTGTCGTTGAGTTCTTGTTGAATTAGTCTTTTTGTGATTTGGTGGGTGTATCAATCATCATCACATCTTCATCCTTTCCGTCTTCTGTCTTGATTTAAGGTACTTTGCACATTTTGTCCATAAACTGTACTTAATGTTGCGCTTCTAGCGTCCAATTTTTTGTTTTGCTTTATATTTATAATTTTTACTTATTAATTAAGATTTTCAAGTCTATTTGCGTATCACGTTTAAAACAATGTTCAGTTTGTGAAGTATCCGTTATACATAGAATCGAGTTGGTTTTTTTTTGGGGAATTCTCTGCTTCCCGGGCCAAGCATCCATTTTTATTTTGGGAGTTATAGTTGAGTATGTATGTGTAGGTGTAGAGGGGTTGTTGGGAGGGAAGGAGGGGTTGTTGTTGCCATCTTGGAATTTTGCATCTCCTTTTGTTGTTGTTGTTGTAGTTGTTGTAGCTTCTTAAATTGTTGTTTGCTGTTGAGATCACAAACATTTTTAAAAAAGTTCAAATTTTTCAGTTTTTTTTTGTGTTTTTTGCGTTTTTTTTTCTCTTTTTAAGTTGTTTTTGTTTTTTCATTGACATTATCGGGGTCCTCCATATTCAGCTTGCTATGATCTGGTCTCTATGTATTCCTCCTGCGTTACGACTGCACATTGAGCAACAATTTCAGATTGTGCGTATCAAAGTCATCCAATAGATTCCGCTTGGAGCTGCGCATGCCCATGGACTTGTCGCCGCCAATATGGCCGCCGGTGCGCATCATTAGGCTCTGCAAGCAGGGACCAGCACTGCTGCTCTCGGACTTTGCTAGCATGCTGCTTGTCCAGTGTTGCGGCGGTTTGGGCAAGGCCGTGGGAGCTGGGGCATCAAAGCACTTGCTGCCCGCAAAATGCGTCGAGGCGGTGGGTATGAGTGTATGCTGGGGCGAGATCTTGCCCCCACCAAATGGAGTGATGGTGGGACTCTTGCGCTGCTGCTTGCGCGCCGATGAATTGCTCAGGGCAGAGGGTGAGAAGCCACCGCCTAGAATGGTGGCCGGAGATTGTGGCGTGCGTCCCACGCCGCCGCCGCCGCCGCCGCTGCGTCTAATGTTGTTGGCAAAGAAGAAGCCTCCTCCTCCGCCACCGCTTTGGTGCTGAGGCGACTGCCTCTGCTGGCGGCTGCGTTGGGCGCCCGCCGACTGGGATTGTTGCTGCAATCGCTGCTGGCGATTGTTGCTGGTTGGTGTTGTTGTCAGCACCGACAGACCCAGATTGGCCACGAAAGTCGTGGGCGATGAGGATTGGGGTTGTTGCTGATGGAAGTGATTGTTCTGGGTGAAATTTGTACTGCTGGCAATACTGTTGGAATGTGCAGTTACCAAGGGTGTTGCTGGTGCGGATGATGCGGTGGCGGCTGCTGCTGGAGCGGCCGTGGGCGGCGGTGATTCGCCGGCTCCCTTTTTCAATCGTATGGACTTGGTGGCTGATGCTGTTGTCATTTTGATGTTATTCCTAACGCTATTGTGCGAGTATGTCATAGTAATTTCTTCGTCGCTTTCTCCTCTCTGTCTCTCTCTCTCTCTCTCTCTTCTCGTCTCTCTCTTTCTGCTCTATTAAAATTTCTGCCTTTTTTGTTTTTTGGTTATTTCGCTAAATTAATGCTTAACGTTAAATATCACACGCACTTAAATCAAATTTCTATAAATCGAAACCAAACTCGCTTCCTTGCCTCTCTCTCGTCTCAGTGTGTTGTCTTTGGTTGTTATTTATCTCTGGCTTCTCCACCACCAAACTCCTGCTCCACAAACTGTTTGCGAACGAAGGAAGGGGGGGAGCTTTGAAGAAGGCGTAAAAGATTGAAGAGACGTGGCTGAGCAAGCACGTAGCTTCGTCCGGTTTGCGTCTCGTTTTTATTAGTATTTACAGCTTCTCTTTGAATTATTTATGCTTTTATAGGGCTTTTGTTTTAATAGTTTAACTTTTAACTTTATGTATTGTTTATCAGTCTGTTTGATTTATCTTTTCCTCTTTTTGTTTTCTGTTAAGCTATCCTTAGCATAACTTCATACAATCTTTCGGTTGCTGCCAAAGTCGGGCTGGGGTCCTAGTTGAAGAGAAAAGAAAGATAAACGAAGAAAATAAAATATTGAGCAAAAGTTTAGATATTTAAAAGGGTTATGGGCGAATGGTGGTTGAATTGAAAGAAAGCCCTATTAATACCACAGCTGTGAAACA